>ML817874.1:55456-81488 GCA_009831015.1 Picea engelmannii
TTTCATAAGAGACATGACCTTTCATATGTCATGTCTCTTCATAATTAATTATTACTTATTAGTTATTTATATTTACATATTATATATATTTATGTTTGTTACATTATCCTTCAGAGGGAGTCACATTGACTCAGAGGGAGTCAAAACTATTTGAGAAAGAGGAAGAATAAAACCATCCTTGAGACAATCAATGCAATAATGCATGATCAAAATCTTTCTACCATTTCATGGGTAGAAGCATGCATGACGCAGTATATGTTCAAAACAAGAGTCTTCACTAGAATATAAGCCTTCACCACAGTGAAGCCTGAGATTGAACACTTCAGGTTATTTGGGTGCCCAATGTATCTTCATGTACCCAAAGAGAAGAAGTCCAAGCTAGATCCTTTAGGAAGAAAGGATACAGTGAATCTTCAAAGACATTCCAGATCGACATCCCTGGTCAGAGACAGATCGAGACAAGCATAAACGTTGTCCTTGAAGAAGAGATAGTCTTTCAAAGATCTAGAGAATCTTAGATGGAGATTGACAGTAAGACTATACCTTCTCCCCCTTCAGCAGTTCAGAGGGAGAAAGACATTATTCCAATTTATCCAGTTGCTTCAGTTGATATGCTCAGTGATATTGCAGCAAGGCATAAAATGCCTACCTAGACTCACTATGCAAGAGGCAGAAAAGCATACAAGCTTCTCAAGGCACCTTCCAAGAAAGTAAAAGAGTTTTTCAAAGCTATCCTCCAGTCATGAGACACTTCATTGATGATAAGACTCCATGTCTTAGAAAAGCAACAAGAGAACTAGTATGGCTAAAGGCCATAACATAAGAGTACCAATATATTTAATAGGATGGTGCATAAGATATTATTCAGGGACCAGAAAGAGAAACCTGTGGTAAAACATGCAACTAATGAAAGTATCAAGGTAATACAAAACGAGATCTATAACCAGAGGTTTCTGTCAAATAGAGGGAGTTGTCTATGATGAAACACCTGATCCAGTGAACCAGATACACTTCCATCCATGAGTTGGAAACTATATCAGATAAATGGATTCTTCATAAGTCTGGATTTCAAACAAGAGTGTTGATGATCCAAACTTATATCATTACAGTATTGGTGACGAAAGCCCGGTCCTGATGACCTATTCAGAAAGCGTTGCTGTTACAAGTAATCCTTGATTTCTGAATTTGAAATGAAGAATCTGAGTATGATTCACTACTTCTTGGGACAAGAAGTATGACAGATGATTGATAAAATCTTCAGTGAACCAGAAAAGCACATCCGGTTGATGTTCTACCTTGAAGTCTTCCATGGTTTCCTATTGCAGTAGGAAACATAACTCTGTAGCCTTAAGTGCACTAGAGACAAAGTATATATAGCAGTAAGTGTGCGAAGCAATGTGGCTCCACATACTTTCGGGAGATTTACTTGACCATGAGATGGATCCTATGTTGATGACAGAGAGCCATATATAAAGCTCCTTAAAGAACCAGTGCTTCCTAATGGATTGACACACAAAGAGATAACATTTTCTTATATCAGAGATATGATGCAGAAGAAAATTGTATACTTGTAGTACCTTTCTACACCTGAGCAGACTGCAAACATTTACACCAAACATTTACTTGGTGAAGAACTCCTTCCGAGTTAAGAGGGAGTATGGATGACCTTAGCCAAAAACAAATTCAGAGTACATCGGTATGAGACTTGGCTTGATGAAGAATGCCTCCCTAGCTGAGAGGGAGTGTTGATGAATGCAGCTATGGGAGACATCCTCCAACTTACAAACTTGTGAGATGTGGAACATAGTAGCTATGTGAAGTCTTTCTCTTAGCTTACAAACCTGAGAGAAAGCCCCTATGAAGGGTTTGTGGTTCTTGCCTGGGACAGAGTTAGGAACGTAGAGATGGCCTTCTCCATGACGTGAGTGAGAAGAACTCCAGATGATTATCCGATGTAAAAACAATCTGTTGAGTTAGGACGTGCCTGTGGTTGAGCACAAGGTGAACGTGGGAAATCCCAAAAGTGCTGGGCACATCATCATGTGAACATAAATGAAGATGATGTGATGGCCTCCTCTGAGCAGCAACAGAGTTGACGAGAAGACTCCAGATGATCCTTCTGTTGGTGGCAGTGGGAAAGAAGATCTGTAGAGTGGACGTGCCTGTGGACGAGCACAGGTGAACGTGTGAAGACCTGGTTCATCTGTGTAATGTAGTGAATCAGGTCCATGGCATCCCTATGATTGTGCCCCTAGTGGATGAGCACTAGTGGGTGTATCAAATCCTTTGCTATATATTGTTCAAGAGTCAGACCTGCCAGTAACCCTAGTTATTGTGTAAAGGGTACAGGTTGGCCCTACCTTTTGTGTCTAAGGATAAACTGTAAAAGATAATTAATATTAATATTAATATTAATTATTATAATAATGAATAACTAATATATCTAAGTGAGGTCAGCCCTATTGTGCCAATAGACACTTCAGTTGATAGGACAAGTCTCGTATAAGTAAAAGTAAATCTTTCATTGTAGACATACACACACTTATGAGTTTTGGAAATTTCAGCAAGTACACTTCTTGGTCAAAGTTGCGCACCTCTCTTGGGTGCTAGAGTTCTAAGGTTTTGTGCACCCTCTTGTGTGCTGGATATTCTTGGTGGTGAAAGTTCTTTCTCTTGAAGAATATAACAAAGGATTTGGCTGGGTTTTTCTCCCTTGTTTGAGAAGGGTTTTCTAGGATATATCTTGTGTTGTTGTGCATGGTGTTTCTTCTTGTGATCTTGGTTGCTGTAACATTCTTGTTTATGGTTAAGACATGATGAAATTAAATGAACTATATGCTTAACCTAGCTTATGAAAAATCAATAGGAAGCAACTAGTGCAATGATGGAACAGATGGAAGTGTATCGGGCTACTGGAGCAAAAGTCTCATCATAGTCAACTCCCTCTACTTGTGAGAACTCTCTGGCTACAAATCTCGCTTTGTATTTATCGATGCTTCCATCAACTGTATGTTTGATTTTATAAATCCATTTGGAAGTCACTACGGACTTTCCCTTTGGTCTCAGAACAATATCCCATACATCATTTTTCAATATAGACTGATATTCTTCTGTCATGGCATCTTGCCATACCTGTTCACCTGAAGCTTCTCCATGACAAGAAGGCTCAGAGTCAATGATGTGGCTCATGGCTGACAAGTAGCTTGAGAATATCTTTGGTCTCTTGCTCTCTCTGGTTGTCTCTTGAGGGGCTGTATGTCCCTCTGCTTCTTGTAGAGTTTGCCTGGCCCAAGCAGTGCTTTTATGTCCTACTATAATATCTCTGGACATGTCAATTGGAGCAACTGGATTGGATGGAACAACTGGATCAACTGGGACTACTGGATCAGCTGGAATAATGTCTGTATGCCTCTGAACGACTGAAGGGGGAGAAGGCATTGTCTCACTATCAATTTCGATTTGAGATTCTTTCGGCGAGGCGAGTTCGCTGGAGCTGACTGTTTCATAAAATTCCAAGTTTTACCCCTTGAAACTTGACTTGTGCAAATCTGGTACTCGTTCTGGTTTTTTGGTACCAATCAAAACTAGGGTTTGACTTTTCAGAGAATCTGGCAACTGAAAAGGTGTGCTCAAGCTGCCAAAAGATGTGCTAGGGTAGGGCACACTTTCCTAGATGGTTTTTGGTGAGAAATTCCTCTTCAGTAAAAGGGCTTGATTTCCTTGTACGATGACAATAGTGACGTTTTTAGATATCCAGTGAAAGGTGCTCTATTCAGTCAAGCTCTGATAACATGTTAAGTTTTAATGTTGTTATTAGGTTATTTTCAATTTTCTTAAAACAACATCATAAAGAGGATCATTGAAAGAAACACAATCACAAGTTACACAACATTTTATCCTGGGAAACCCTCATGGGGAGAAAACCCAACAAAAACTTTCTCAATAATAGATTGCCAATACAATGCCGAGACTAAGACCAAAACTCCAAGAAGAAACTAGGACTCAGCATGCGTCTCTCTTCTTCTTCCTCCTGCAACTGCAACTGCCTTCAAAAGATGCGCACTGGATGATTGTGTGATTGAATGTACAAGTGAGGCTCCATCCTCACTTATAAATACTTGTTGAGGAGGTGCCAGGGTTGTCTCGTCATTTAGTAGGGCCGACTTCTTCCAAGAGTGGTTAAAACCACTTTGTAAACTGTAGGGGCCAACTTTACAAATGCCACTACATAAATATGGTTTGACCAATCCACAAAAGGGGATTTGGTCTTACACAAGTCTCGACATGATCAATCCACAAAAGGGGATTTGATCTATAAGATAATAACTCAAATATAATTAGAATATTCTTCGAAGTTACAATAGTTCAACACTGAGGTGTACTTATTTACAGCTCGTGGCAATTAGCAAAGGAGCCGTACCATTTAATGCTGTTCCTGGTATAAGGAAAGGGGAGACCGTACCCGTGCATTAAATACTACCCAATTCATGGTTATTTTCAGTGAAGGAGGGGATCTTACAGATTTTGAAAATCGAAAATATTATTAACTTCCACATGGCATATAACATTACCCACAAGCAAATGCATCCTAGTTGTGAGAAAAGAAAAAGATTTCCTGACACAATTTTTTTTGGTTTTGATCTTATTAAAAATAAGGGGTAGCATTGAATGTTAAGATATACTGTTGCTATTGCTCCTTTTGAAATTAATAGTATTAGCACTGAATTGGCTAATCAATTATTGATTTCTGAGCCAAGTATAATCAAATAGATAAACTTTTGAGATGAAAAGCAATATGAAACAAAGGACCAACAACTAACAATTGATGATTTTGGTTTTATATCCTAATTTTACATTAGGTCTGTGTGAAAATGATGTCAACATAATTCTAGGATTGACCTCGATGGAAACATTGGGTGACTTTACCTTAAGCATGAAAAAGATGTTAAATTATTGAGCTTGATTTAATATGCAGATTATTTCTTTAATTTCTTCAACACTTTGATTCCAGCTTAATACATTTCAACAATACAGAATCACAACTGAATAGCAATAACCGTGTAGATCCACAAGCATACACACCAACAACACATATACCCTGGGGAAACCCTATACAGGGAGAAAACCCCCAGCAAAAGAATCTTCTTTTATTATGTAATAAGCTTGCAGGAAATACAAACCCTCAAGGGGCGCTACAGTACATCAAGAGAGAGGATGCTAGAGACCTTACAAATGTGCTTGCTATTGGATCTGATCAAGATATCTATAGATCTGAAGTGCAAAGACTTATCCTTGCTTCTGAGACCAAACACTTGGCTGTAATTCACTCGATCTGAAGAGGCCGAAACTTTTCTGCAGTCCACACACAATTCTGCAGTCCTGTCTTCAATTGGATCGATCTCCTTGTTGGCTGGTCCAAACTGAGTCGTTCCTTTTGTATTCAACTCTCAAAATGCAAGACTACAACCTGGCATTGAACGCTCTTCAATATCTTTCTTCAATGTGCAGATTGAACCCTTCAAAGTTGAAGTTCTGAAAACCCTTGCTGGAAAACTGGTTCGCTGACTTCTTTATTAGATCTACTGAGATTCATATTTTTCCTCCTCAAGCACTCACTTTGGCTAGGAAGAGGAGATCAAGGGCTTTCCAACGAACCAAGAATTAGCCCCAACATCCACCTGTAGAGATAGATCGAGGCCTGCAAAGATGGAGACCCGAAAACTTGCTGAAAACTTGAAAGGTGGCGGCTAGGGTTTGCTGAAGTAAAACTCATGTGTCTGGAGCGAATGCCTTTGATGATCTCTTATGCTTTTCCTTCTTCATTAGATCTAATTTGATGTTGGGTCATAACCACTCTCTAGAAGCTCTAGGGCTTCTTATTTTCTTCTTGAGTTAAGTTGACAACTTAACCACTTTTCATATTCATAAGTTTACAACTTAGGCTTTTAGCCTATTAATTCAATATTACATTGACTTTAGTCTTATAGACTATTTGAATTACAACTTTAGTCATTTAGACTAATTACATCTTTAAGCAAGCACATTATACATCATGTATACATCATTTCACTCTATCTCTTTACACATGGTCCCATCCTGCATACATAGCATTATTTACAATAATAAAGAAGATTCTTTTCCATACCATGTGATCATCTGATCCTAAGGTCAAATGCTAAAGTGACTTATTAGAGTGGCCAGCTCTAACAGGCTCACAGCAAGTACCATTAAGGATCATCTCATATCAGTCAAGCTCACAAAGGTTGTACGTTCCCTTTGACTTTTGCATTGTCTCTACCTTGACTTTTGGTTTGACTCACAAGGGTTGTATGTTCCCCCTTACTTTTGTCAATACCTCACAAGGCTTGTGTCTAGGCTCACAAAGATTGTACGTGCCCCCTGACTTTTGCACTTAGACTCACATCTTGACTTTTGTCTTAGACTTACAAGGCTTCTTCCTTTACCTTGGCAAGATTCACAAGATCATATAGCATCTCGTTCGTCCTGACTTTTGGTTTGACTCACAGAGGTTGTACATTCCCCCTGGCTTTTGTCAATACCTCACAAGACTGGTTGATTCTCCAATTCTCCCTGGCTAGCCTCAGGGTGGCCCACATGGCCTCTCATTGGAGAATGACTGCTGATGCTGCCAAATTTAACAGAAGAAATACTTGATATTTTTTTCATAATCAAAAGAAGATAATATAATTTGACCTAACGATTAAGTTTTCCACCAAAGTCTCCTTATCAAGAGATGTAGTTGATGTATCAGATATGGTTGCTCAACAAAATCAGAAATCTCAACAGAAGAAACAAGATCAGAGAAAAAAATTGCAATTCGACAAAGTTTGGACAGAAAAATTAAAAGAAATTTATTGTCTAAAAATTCAAAACGACACCTTGCTAACAGAAGTTTAAAAATTAAAATGATGGAAAAAAATGAAAATGGAAGTACACGTTGTTGACAAAGATACATTAATTGGCCCAGTTGAATCAGGGATATATTCTTGGCTCTCATTTAAGGCCTTTTCCTCCTACTTCTGCTCCTGTTTCCTGTTCAAGCATAACACACATGTATATGCACCTAGCCTTCATTCTTCTGTTCCTGAAGTTGAGAATGAACTTGACATCATCCTTTGTCCTGCGTGTCCCACTAAATGCCCTGAGTTCTTCATTGAATGCCATATTTGTTGCAGTTCTTGAGAATTGTACAGTCAAAATCCTGGATAACCCTAAGCTAGTGTACAACTAACAATGTTTTAGAGTAGCTGGATCTAACGTTTTCGAAATTCAAAACTTTAGGATTATGTGTAATTTTATTCTTTTACCAGAGCTCTAAGGGAATATTTTTTAGTATAATTTTGTGGTAATTTCTCAGTTATGTGAAACTGGAATGTACATCTATCGTTTATGGCCTTCCTGGGATGATGGCAAAAACTTACATACAGTGTGTCTTGGGATTTGTATGACAGAATAAAAAGTGAATTTTCTTTGTGCAATTAGGCTCACTATTACAGAATTTTTGTACAGGTTCAGTTCTGTGACAGAACGTTTTTTCATAGAACTCAATGCCAGGCGAATTGATACAAGTGCTGCCAGAAGTGAGACACTCAGCATTATCAATGGGATGAGATATCTCAAACTTGGGGTATAAGGCATATTTTATTTATACGATTTGAAAATTAGAACTTAAAGGACTGTATAGTGGACTTTTACTTGAATACTTTAGTTAGGAATTAAAAGAGTCATATATGAAGAGCAATGCTCCAGTGCTGTACACAAGAAGCCTTCTGTTAATGTAGTGGATCTATTCAATTTAGTTTTGTTTTCATTCTAGAATAGGCAAAGCTTTTGAACGTTATGGTAATTAATTGTGTTATACCCACTTTAATCAGGATACTGTTGAATTGAGAAGGTTTGCGATTTTTACCATTGTAACTTATTCTAACTTATATCTTACAGAGTAGTGCAGTTTCATTTCTTCAGAATTAAACTACCTTGTGTTTAGTTGTCCTATTTCTCTATTAGTAGGTGCAGCCAAAAGGATTCTTTCAGCGGAGCAGATCATTATTTTTTTTTCGCGGAAAAAAGTTGTAACTCTTTATTTAGATATAAAAGTGTACAATCTGTATATGCTTGATTCGGTATTTCGAAAAGCTTAAATGTCCCAAAAAGAACATTCCTTTCTACAATGGCCTGCTAAAGGCTTACCACTCTGCTCTTTCATATAATCTACCTGTTTAATACAACTTTACATATCAACCCATAGTTCTAAACAGAATTCCTGAAATCATCATATGTTTCAGCTTATCACATTTGTGCAGATTTTACAGCCCAAGACAACAGTCTTTTCATTGCAAGAGTTAATTAATTAAACTTGAAATAAACATTCAGAATTGTAACTGCTCCTGTGTGTTAAGTATTTGCTGGAATTATGTTCCATTGACTGCCTTGACTAGCACCTTCCATCCTTAAACAACCTATACTCCATCAGCAATCCTTTTGTAGCTGCTTTATCCAGCATTCTAAAACGCTCTTAAGTCCTGCACATCAATTACAACAATGTCCATTTCAATCATGATATCTGGGAATGCAGCTAAGTGTACTTGTAACCCCTTAATCAAACCATGCACCTCAATTGTCCTGCTATCCATAGCACAAATGTTATGATAAGGTCTAGATATTCTTAAGTTCATTGTTCCATTACCTTCTTAGTCATAACATTTGAAGTGGCTCCTGAATCTCGCATACAATTATGAAGAATAAAGTCATTTATGAGCAATGATAGGAAAAAGGGTCTATTCTTTTCGTTTCCCCTATCAATATTTTGCAGAATAACCGGTGCATCCTGATAAGCCTTTGTTGTTGGTAGGATGTCAACATTTTTCTGAGAAGGACAATCTATGGCTTTGAGCAACTTCTCCCTCTGAGAAGGAATCTTCATTATTTCGGACACTGGCACCAACATCTTAGCATTACTTAACCATCCTCCTAAGTCAATATTTAATTCTGAACTTGCATACACATTCGACTTAGGGGGGGTTGGAGCTACCTTGGGAATGGTTGCTTGGTTTTTATCTTGACTTTTGTTTCCATTTATTTGATAGGCAATGCCTTTAAATCTAGCCATTTCAGCTACTTGTTGTGGAGTAGGCTTAGGACCAAACATTTCTGTTGCCTTATCCACCACAACACCACCCATGCAATTCATGTCTTCCACTCCCCCATTAGGTTCATCAGGATCTATCCAATCATACATGCCAGCATTAAACTCATGACCAAACATATTAACTTGTTCATTCGAAGATCCATAAGGTTCCGCCTCATCATAAAGGTGAAGGAAGACTTGGCAAGTTGATTCATCATGAAATTGCTCACAAGGTCTACAATAATGAATAGCATGGTGGTCATCCCAATTAGTGGATTCAAATGGATTTGGTGGTCTTTGATCTCGGGGAGGGGACTTCTTAGGCCATTTGTCATTTGGCCTATGTGGGGGCCTACTAGCTTGACCCCTTTCCATGGCTATCGACCTATTCTGAATGGCATTATTTTGATTCACTTGGTTGATCTCCATTTGCTTGATCTGATTCGCATGGTTAATTTCCATTTGTTTGATCTGATTCGCATGATCCTTCAATTGATTAGCATGATTAATTTCCATTTGTTTACTCAATTGAGTGAGCTCCTTCATGCCATCACTAGAGCATTTTTGATTTTCAACACTGTTTTTCTTCTCCTCATAAGGTTGGGAAGAAGACCCTCTAGTAAAACCAGGAATATTAAACTTCCTAGCATCCTGCATACCTTTATCAATCCTTATAGCCATAGCTTGTGCTGTTTTCAGATCTTGAGGATCCTTATCCCTTAAGGCATACCTCATTTCTCCTTCAAAAGCTTCCATATAATAAATCAAGATTGCGGCTTTTGAAGGCTTTATGTCAGCATGAAGACCTTTTACCAAGTTATCAAACTTAGTGTTAAATTCTTGCACAGTCTCATTTTCTTTTTTATGACTAGAAGTAAGGACAGCTAGTTGGAATCTGTTTTCTTTTTGGTCACCCCATCTATTCTTAAATTCAACCAATATTTCCTCAAGGGTCTTAAACTTATCTGCATCAAATTCCATGAACCATTCAACAACATCCCCTTCTAGTGAATACACAAATAAAGTCATTTGCACATCCTCTTCATCATGACCCTTACAATACTTCAAGACACACCGACGAAAGCTGAGGATGTGAGAGTGGACATTGACAACATTATTCCCCTGAAAACTTGGTAATTTATCAATGGCCTTTTTAGGAATATCGTGCGGAGCACCTTGGATTGCTGCAAAATTCAATGGACTCAAGAACATACTCATGGTTGCGTTAGAAGTATTAGTGGGATTATTAACAGTTTGTTGATTATTAGTTTGGAACAAGTATTGGATATCAATGAGTGCTTCTTCCCCAAGACTTTCAAGTAGTCTTCTAGGAGCAAGGCGATTTAGTCTCCTCCTATAAACCTTTTCGGGTTCAGGAAAAGAATAAATCACTCCTTGTGAAGTGCTCCTAGTAGTATACTTGCTAGATGTTTTCAATGGAGTCGCCACTTGGAAAGGAACCACACAAAGCTCAATGAATTTTAGGGACTAAAGACTTTATTGTTTAGTTCTTTAAAAAAATGAGTTAAGTCGTTTTGACCAAGGATAAATGACTTATCCTCGACAACGACGCCAAAGATGTTTCCGTCTTTATACACACTTGCAAACGTGAGCCAAGTCCTGCTCACTTAGTGTGTCCTTGGAGGCACAATGCCTAGGTTCAAAGCCCACGCTGTCGCTTTGGCTTGAACCTCTTCCGTCTAGGCTTACTCCTAGTGAAGCCAAGGGGGGTAGACCCTAGTTTCTAGATAATATTTAGAGTTTAAGTTCTAGTAGTTGTTTTTAATTAGTTAAAGTTTGGGGGGGAATCTAACCTATGATGCTAAGGCAACAATGCAAGATGCAATGGTTTAGTATGTCAAGCAAGCCCTTTCCCTAAGTCAACTAAGACTAGTGCCTAAGGTTGGGCAAGGGGTCAACTAAACTTAAAGGGTGTTTCGTTACAAATAAGATTACAAAGGTTAGATACTTACAAATGAAAGAATGCTAGTTACACAATGTTACAATGAGATACAATTTACAATAGAACAAGCTAACCATGTTTGCTTAAATGTGCATGATATTAAAGAAGATCAAGGCATAAGCATCATCAACATATTAAGCCTAAGCATGCCCCAATAGCACTTACTCTATTGGATTGCTCCTCAATGACAACATCAACACTCAAAGATTCATAAGGACAGTCAGAAGATTTGAAAGATTTAAACACAAGTGTTTCACAATGATTGAGATACTTAGTTGATTAACCACAAAGCACTACTTGTAAATGAGATTGAAAGATTTAATTTTGCAAGTATTAAACCACAAGAGGAATTAAATTAAACCAAGGTTTACTTGTTGCTTAGTGAGTTAAGGGTTTTTAAGATTTGAATAATTTTAATTTCCCCAGCTAAGTGTTTGACCAAAAACTTCCTCCCTCGATTGCCAAATGGCTGCTGGATGCTCAAGAAGTGAGGCAACGAGGCCTACCCTAGCTTCATAGGTCAACCCTAAGAATTGAGTTTTTACGGAAAGGACGCCGTGCGTCGTGAGACCGTCCTCGGTCTAGCACCTTCCGTTGCCCTCCTCAATCCCCGTTTTAGATGGTGAAGATGGTGGTTCAAGGTACCCTATTAAGTCTATTAAGTACATGTATCAATTGGTTAGACTTTTTAGGTGTATTAGAGAGTGTTAAAGTGACTTTTAGCTGCCTTAAATTGGTGATTTGATGTAAAAACCGAAACTTTATGTAGCTTGTAAAAGTGTGTTATGAAGTGTGAAAGTTAAGCACATTAACACATGTAAAGCATGTAAAGAGCAAGCTGAATAACGATTTGGTTTATCACCATTAACATGAAAGTTTGTTATGAAAGAATATTAATACACAAGGGCAAGAACAACTTGCCAAAGAAAAGGAGAGAGACTCAAACTTATCACCACTTATCTTATATTTGTTGAAGCATCGAGAGAAAAAACATTAAGTGTGAAAGGAAAAGCTTGAAACTTTAGATGTGTGCTTACACTATCAACTTATCCAACAATATATTAACTTGAGTGTGATGGCAAATGGCCTTAGAGATGTGATAACATGAAAAGCAAAACCACTTATTGGACCATCAAAGCATTAACCATTTAGTGTGTTGGATTAGAACATGTAAACAAGATAAATCTTAAGATAGATTAAGACATGCAAGTAGATTAAGCAAGTTGATTATGCCCCAAGGGCTTAAGCTAAGGATTAATGTGTGAAGAGATCTAGATCTAGAATATTTTAACCATTAAAGCATTAGGAACCCATCAACACATTACTTATCCTAGCCTTACGATTTTGGGGGTTTCTCTCCCAAGGTGTAGGCTATTATTAAACTTAGAAATAACTTGAAAGAGAAATGAAAAAAGCAAGACAAACCACTCAATGGCACAAGATGGAGGCAAGCCTACCTTTATTGTGCCAAAGGGGTTGAGAGGAGAGTAAGCAACACAACTATTAACAAGATGCTCACTAAACCCCACGTCCTAGCTTGGAAGATGACTTAGAAATGAGGAAAAACTTGAAACAAGCTAACCCTAAGCTCACACGTGGGAGGTAGGCCGTACCAATTCTCCTCCCAAGCTTATGAGCCACTAAAAATCAGCAAAAGAGAGTAGATCTATGCACAAGAAGCTAGAAAAGGAAGAAGAGAGGTTGAGATTTGTTACCCACTTGAAGAGAAGGGTCTTGGAGTGTTGTGTGGATGATTTTGGGTAGCATAACCCCCTCAACCTGTTACAAACCTGCAAAAACCAGCAAGGTATGCTTGTTGGAAAAGCTACACACAACCAACAATGTGAAGAAAAATTTCTGTTTTTAGGGCATAAATTTTTCTCCTAAAAAATCTATGATAAAAGTGATTTAAAATGACCAATCTACTATGTTAGGCTAGCTGAAATAATATATGGAATGAACAACAATAAAAGAATGAACAAAGAATGAGAAAGGAGTTTTAGTGTGCTTTGAGGGAGGACTCTTCCTTGAAGCAATCCCAACAAAACCCTTGAAGCCAAACTTGCAAAACTTGACAAGATATGATGCATACAAGAAGATAATATGGCTGAATATGCTAATAAAATGAAGTACTTGCACCCTATTACCAAACCCATATATATAGATCTACAAGAACACTAGTTGTTAGATCTACCCAAGTAAAACACTTTACCCAAGAATCTCATCTATGCAACCATCATACCAAATTTCACAACATCACCTCATGTGTAAGCAAGAACATAAATACTTGTTGCTCTCCTAATATCCTCCAAAGTTTCTCCTTTATTACTAAAAAATGGATCTTGGAGAAATACTTGCTCCAAAACCCTAAGATCCAAAGAATGGATGAAAGATGGACGAGAGAGAGTGGTGAAAATCAAGTAGCATAACAATAGCTCAAGATATGGTGAGGAGGGAGTGAGAAAAGGGATCTATTTATACTTGGAGAGGCAAACTCACCCCTCTTGGATCAATGCCAAGTGTCCACCACCAAGCACAAGCTAGAATCCCAAGGGAGGGGCGCACCATCTAGGGTTTTGGCTAGGAGTGGAGAGGAATAAATTAGTGGTAAGGTGTTGGGATGATGGAAAGGGTGACGTGGAGGCCTAGGAGAGGCGTAACACATGTGAGAGCCCCCCCCCCACTCATCAAACTTTAAGTTACAACGTTTTTGCTAGCTAGGGGGCGTCACTTTCCTTAGGGGGCGTGAGGGTTTGAGTGAGGTGAGTGGGTGAGGGGTGTAGAAAGGTTGAATTAAGTTGGGATGGGTAGGCTTAGGTTAGGAAACACACCTCCCTTTTTCCATCTTTACATCCACTTCCTAGCTCAAAATTACAAAAATTACATTTTGACTTTATGAAGTCTTAGCAATTAAAATTGTTGTTTTTGACTGACTGACACTCCAGGTGGATAAACCCATAGCAAAAGTTGACCGACTGAGCTGAAACTTGGTCCAAGGGTGTAGGGGGTCTCATTCCATTTCTTTTGAGCACAGATACCTCGATCAAAAGTCCAAGGACCTAGTTTTTACAATTTTTGCTCAAAAATAATTAATTAATTAAATAATTAAACCTCCAAACTTAGGGAAATTTAATTAAAAATTAATTAATTAAGAAAAACTAATCTAGACTCGTCGGAATTTCGTGAAACTTTCTAAGATGTCTTGCATGGTCATTTACATCATTCGTAAACAATAGTTACCAGAGGATAAGCCCATTAGAACACCCTTCACCACTTTGGAGGAATTATTGCAAGTGTGAGGGAAAAACTCAAGGGAAATCAATAAGGCTGAAAAGCCCAATTCTGTAGCATCATTAGGTCACTATTCTGTAGCTTTATCTCTTGTTACAATAAGAGACACTGTCCTGGACACATGCCACAACAAGCTTGGCCCCCAAAGAAGAATAGCCTCTTCTTATGCAAATAGCTCCACCTAACAACAATAAACCCTTCGCGAGCAATTTCTTTTTTAGATTGAGTTGCAACCAAATTTTCCTTCTCTTCCCTGCTTCTTGTGATGGGCTTGATGATGGAATCTTCTATTAAGTTAAGATAATATAATTTTATTAATGTCCAACAAATGACCACAAAAGTAGGTCAATGGGACTAAAGGATACATCCAGTGTGAGTACAATGTGAGAGTGCAAAAGCAACTCCCATAGCATAAGAGAAAGATATAAGAAAAAGGAAAACTGAGAGTACAATCTAGGTATCGATTAGGCTAATCCCTAGGTCTATCTAAAACCAAAAATAAAGTGTATATAGCAGTATCATAGGTGCGACGATACAAAGTGAGAGTGTCCAAGGTAGGAGTTGGACAACTCAATACTAGCTGAGAGAGAAATATTTGAAGAGGAAGCCAGTGCGGTCAATGTCTCATGGAAATGATGACCGATGGCGAGGGGGGCGATGGGGGTCGCACTGGCTCGTTGTCCGAGTCCTTGAATACCATAGAGGGATTCGGCTGCATGAACCTGGGGGTTGTAGGAGCGAGGAAGCTTGGTTCTCCTACCATCCGAGGTCGAAGGAAAGAAGCTATTATCTCTGACTGCTTTGCTGGGGCTAGGAGGCAATTCGACAAGCGAGAGGTGCCCTCCTCTAAGTCCGTCTGGAGTTGAACCCTTTGTCACTATGAGGATGTGTGGTTGGATGTATGGTCCTACACCTCCAAACCGGTCTCAAACATATTAGACGATCTCCTGGGGGGGTGTTGATCTGAAGTACTTTGGAACTCAGACTGTCATTTGTTTCTTCAATCTAATGGAAGGGCTTGGAAATATAAGGTGATCCTCCTCGTCTGCCCAGGGTGGGGGGGAGCGTGCAAGAGCTGGGATCTGTAAATGAGAATCTCCCCGATGAAAAAAGCTAGGCACCTTTGATCCCCCTGAGTCCCTGTAGAGGCAGTAGTAACGTCCTCTGATCTCATAGTATACGAGGCACCAAAAAATGAGATGCATCTTTGTCTCAGGCTCCTGTAGGTGATAGATTTGGCAGATCCTATCAGAATGTGGGATATGGTGATCAGTCTCCCCTCAGAGTCGATGAGAACCAAACTGAAGTTGTCCCAAAGGGATCTTGAGTGAATGCATTCAATGTCTGTATGTGTATGGGGGGCGGACAATAAAACTGTCTTGCAACTCCAAAAAGTGCTCTAAGTAGAAAGACATCTTCGAACCTAGTCCAAGTGACTTGAATATATAACACCGGGTCTTCATTCAGTGAACCTGTGACATAGCACCTACGCTCGTGGGATATTAAAAAATACCCATAATTTCCCTAGATATTGATAAATAACTCCCAAAATCCTTTTGTTGAATCCCCCTCCTAATACATCTTTCTAATAAAAGAAACCTCTATTTTAACTAGATACCCCTTTTTATACCCCCCAATACCTATAAACCCTTTGAGACCCCTCATCCCCCCCCAATACGTACAATATATTGACCTTATTTTTAACAACTAAAAAACCCCTTTTATGAATTAACGTGATAATATATTGGTCAATAAGGTGTAGCCCCCATGATATATTATATGTATATGTCCTCTCTGATGTCTCGATTCTGTCTAGGTGACAGGAGATGGGCCGACGCATCTAAGGAGTACCTGAAGGGGGGAAGGCTCTCTGGGGAGATGGTCATCAACTGGAGAAGTATGGACGCTTCTGAAAACCAACCTCGTGCACGACCTGTGGAGTGATCCGAGGCGAGGGCCTCTGAGGAGCAAAGTGCAAGATAGGGGTATTGCTTTCTCTTGGTAGTAGTAGAGTCTTTAAAAGATCTGACACTATGAATGAAGGAGATCAAGCAAAAGATAACCTCGAGGCAAAATGATGGGACACTGAACTCTGCCTGAATAATGGATTGTGGAACTGTACATTTGCATTTGATGATATGCCTGAGAAGCAAGATCTGAACTCTCTCCAACCGAGCCCAATTTGTTTGTATCAAGCTTGGTCCACAGATCTCCGAGCCATAGCATACCGTGGGTCTGATAATTGCCTCCATGAGGTAGAGTTTGGACGAGATGTCTTGAAACTAACCTTGGAAGCACTGTCTCTCGATGAGGGCTAGGGAACCATACCCTTTGTTGACTCAAGGCTGGAGGGCTTGCCACATACCAAAACGAGGCCCTATGAACTGTATCCCCTGGTAAGTGTAAGCTGTGCTGATCTCTGTGAGAGGGCGCTTTGATGCATTGAAGATCATGACCTTGGTTTTACCCAAGTTGACCATCAATCGTCAGAGGTCACTAAAACTGGCTAGGGAATCAATCTGCCTTTGTAGGCTGTTAGGAGTAGAGGTCAACAGTATCAGATCATCAACGAAAAGGAGTAGGGAGATCAACACCTGATGAAGGAGACAACCATCTCCTTCTTGGATGTGGTCGTGAAGGAAAGATTCTCATCAATATAGATCCCAAATAGAGTCGGCGAGAAGGGAAATCCCTGTTTCACCCCAATGGTACTCTGAATGAAATCGGAGAGGCCGTGTGCCAACCTGAGATGTCCCAACACTGACTCATACAATCTCATGATGGTTTCTAGGAGGGTCTTGGATATGTTGATGTCGTGAAGTCTATGGAATAAAGCCTCCCACAACACTGTGTCAAAAGCTTTTTAGAAGTCTACAAAACAACAATAAACCCGCAAAGAGCGATGACGAGCCTCCTCAATACTGGCTCCGAGTGTGAAAATTTGATCAGTCATCTGGTAATAATGAGTGAAAATCGGCATGTCCCTTAGCTTTGAGATGACGACTCTCCAAATCTTCAGAAAACCGTTGATGCAGAGTCGTGTCATAAAGTTTGGAGAATGTGTGTCCCACCATGATAGTCTTGTAATTGTGTTATGAACATAAATATACATATAAAATAGATATTAATAACATAATAATTAATTAATAAATAATAATTATTAATAATGAAAGGACATGTCTCAAAGGACATGACTATTGGTTAAGGGCACTATTGCATGGATATATAAACGAGCCCTCATTCTCATTTGTAATCATCTTACTATTCATTCTTATATATATATATATATATATATTTGTCTGTATGGATTTGATTACTATATTCCAGATATTTATTATTTGTGCGTGACGAACTTTGTTTGTCTCATTTGGTGTCAGAGCTTTGTCTCGATCTGGCTTTTGGCCAACCCCATTGTTCACCTTTTGGCCAACCCCATTGTTTCAGAGTTTCTTCGAGTCTTTTGGTCTTTTGACCACAACCTGGCTCTTGGCCACTAAAAAAAAATAAAAAATAAAAAAATTAGATATTCCATAGATTCCGGACAATAGAAAAAAATCAAATTCAGTTTGTTGCAAGTTCGAAGAGAACCAGAAACCAAAAAAATCAAAGAAATAAAATTTTCCGCTGTAGATTCAAAGAAATAAAAGGAAAATCTGTTATCAATATTATCCGACAACAAGTGTAAAATCGTGCACCAGTCTATTTATGTTGGATTTTAACCTACCCACAGTCATTGTATGCTCATACAATAGTATAACCACTTCACTAAAGATAAATCCACTGCGATTTCAAGAATAGATAAATACTTATCACTCCACTACAATTCGGAGAAATAAGAATTTAGAAAAATAATAATAAATACCTATTATCTAGATTCAAGGAGGCATTTACTAACTCGGAAGAGTTCGAATTACTTTTAGTAGAGAAATATGTTGCCAATATATATATATATATATATATATATATATATATATATATATATATATATCTTAGAAATTCCGTGAAGGGGTTTTCAATCCTGTCAACTCGCAATTACAATTAACTATCAAATAGAAAATATCACTCGGTGGAATAAAAGTAGCGACAGCAAATTTCACGTAGATGGCAGCGAATTGCATAAAAAAGTTAGATTACATCTAAAGGAAATTCGCCAACACCGCTAAATCACGTGTAGAGGGTGCCTGTGCTAAACCGACGTACGAACGATAATACAACAGCAATCGAACCTCCACATATCACGGTACAAGTAGAAGATTCTCTGCGTTTTGGTTAAATTTGTCATCACCAGTCATGACCAATTGAAGGAAATAAAAGATTCCCTACAAAGATTCCATACACGAAGGCAACACCATTGCAGAAAGATATTGTCGCCAGGAGACATACGAGTTACGAAGATTCTGGCCGCGTAATATAAAATGTTACCTATGCTGTAAAAGTGGAAGAATCTATTGGCCGCCTGTACATGGTATGTATGGGGGACTGTCAAAAGAAGACAACCGCTATAACAGGGCAGAGGAATTTTAAAAATTATAATCGCCTAAGTCATAAAGACGTTGAGAGGACATGTCCTTCTATATCACCGCGAATCAGAATTTTTACGGTTAAGAATCACACATTTTATAATTTTATAATATAAAAGTCAAAAAGGAAAAGTGAAACATTCTATTGGATTATTAAAGGTGCACTTATAAAGAGAAAAGGGTACTTTAAGGGTTCAAAAAACAAATCAGAAAGTTTAATTCAAGTATTTAAGTGAAAAGGTATTTAATAAAGATAATATTAAATCCTTTTAAATATAAAAGTGATATTAAATAATTTACATAAGGTACTTTACTATAAGTACACAATTACAAGGTATTCAAAGGTTATAATTAAAAGAAAAATGTATTTTCATAAAAGCTGTCACAACAAGTATTAAGAAATTATCCAAGAAAAAAGAAAAAGAAGTTTTTGACGAAAGGACAAAAAATGAAGTTTCTTGGTGAAAAACAAGGAAGATTCCCTCATACTTATAAAAAATATGCTGATCCCTTATTACAAGTTAATGGGATTAATCAAGGAAAGAATATCAATGTTGCTATTTGCTTGAACACTAGGAAAAATCACATTAATGTTGACCTCGCGAACCAATTAATGGTTTTAGAACCAAATATAATTGAAAATGATATTTGTCTTTCCGATGAGAAATATGAAATTAAGAACCTACAACTATCTTTGGGTGATTACAAATTCATAGGTCAGTTCAATGTGGTATCAATGTATCAAGACAATGTTGATATAATTCTAGGGTCAACTTGGGTAGATACATTGGGTACTTTTATTTTCAACAAAAGTAGAAAGTTTTTGACATTTTCTTATAAGAAGAAGAAAATCACATTGCATGGCATTACAATGAAGTCAATTTAAGAAGCTCCATCATCAGAAGACCCGAAGGACATATCAGAGATGATCCTTCAAGATAACCAGAAGTCAATACAAAAGTTACAAGATCAACAAAAAGAATGTGACAAGATCATCATTGAAAAAGATGAAGAGATTTCCCGCCTAAGAAATCATAATCAGAAACTACTTGCAAAAATCATGAAGTCTAAGGTAAAGAAGCAATGTTTTCAAAAGTTGGAACAAGAAAATCAAGGTCTCAAAGAGAAATTAACCGAAGAAAAGGTAGAAAGATCCTGCCTAAGGAACCTTAATCAAAATTTACTAGAACAAATTAAAAGCTTAAAGGATGAAAGAAAGGAGAATCTAGAATCAAAAAATAAAGATGACAAGTCAGAAGATAAAAAAGAACTTTTGATATTAAAACAATACAATCAAGATTTACTAAAACAAATTAAAAGACTTAAGCATGATAAGAAGTCTTTACAAGAAGAGCTAGATCACAAAACATCAATAGTCGATAACGAGACAATGACTGAACCTATGGAGCTAGAGAAGTCTTTAGATGTAAAAATCCCAAATCTGGATAAAGGAATTAATATAGATCTAGTCAACCTTACAACTCATGTAAAGAGGTCTTCAAATGTTGAAGTAGAAAAAATCCAAGGGTATGAAGAAGGCTCAATTCCAAAAGTTAATCAAGAAAAAGCTACAAGTATACGAAGTAAAGATCAAGTTGCAAGGATTCCTTATCGACATCCTAATCACAAAAGTCAATACTTCAACCAATCAATGTATCAACAAAAACAAATAACCGCTATGTCAAACAATATTACTTCCACTACAAGTGCGGGTCAAAATAGAAGCTATCATGGGAGTATAAATGTATCAAGTTCTTTCCAAAAACCCTATAAAAACCCAAATCCGTAGAAGATTGAATTAGGATGGGTAGACTCCTTTACAATTTGACAGTTTTGCTCAACGCTTAGAAGATCCTATAGTCTCAGGTCCTCAACGATTACTAACTCAATAATGAAAAAGCAGGAGACAATAATTACAAGCTAGAGCAAGAGATAAGTCTTCCATGAAGTATGCTTTGAGGACAAAGCATTTTTAAGGGGAAGGCAATGTTATGAACATTAATATACATATAAAATAGATATTAATAACATAATAATTAATTAATAAATAATAATTATTAATAATGAAAGGACATGTCTCAAAGGACATGACTATTGGTTAAGGGAACCCTTGCATGGGTATATAAACGAGCCCTCATTCTCATTTGTAATCATCTTACTATTCATTCTTATATATATATATATTTGTCTGTATGGATTTGATTACTATATTCTAGATATTTTGGATTATTTGTGCGTCTCAAAATTTTTTGATCAAAACTATTCCCTGATTTGTGAATTGGGTGAATGATGTGCCTTGTCCAGGAGTGAGGGAAACCTGAACATACCACACGGTTAAATAGATTGACAAGATGTGAGTCAAGGGATTAGATGCCATGCATAAGGAATTCGACCTAGAGGCCTTCTTCATTTGCTGCTCTATTGGTGCTCATAGCTCTGGCTGCTCTACTGATGTCTCTTTCAAAGAAAAAGTGGCATGAAGAGGGAGGGGAGTGGATGTGGGTGGGAGGTTGCCCATGAATGTACCCATGAATGTCATAAAGGGAGGTTGTGTGGAAGAACATGGCTGGGGGGTGTAGGTCGGGTGAGATGGCCCAATGTCTAGGAAAAAGGGCACACCGGAAGGCTTTCAAGGAGTGGCGGAGGGTTGTGCCAAGTTCACGCCTCCTCTAGGAGAGGGACATTCGCTTTTTGTGACAAGGAGTTTACGTTAGTGTTACCAACATCGCGATAATATCGCGATGTTGGCGATATTATCTTCAAAATCGGGGTCGATGATATTTTCCGATATTTTCATTCTTACAACATTGTTTTTCATTCTTATGACATTTTTCGATATTTTCCCTGATGTTGCCGATATTTTCGTTTTCGGACCCTCGATGATATTTTGCCGATGTCGATGTTTGCAACACTAGTTTACGTAGGTTGTGAGGAGGCTGAGGGAGGATAATGGGTCGTGTATGAGGGTGAAACAAAGTTGTTTGTGGAGGGTTTTGCATTCTTCATCGAACTAATGATTCATGTGGAAGGAGCCAGGGGTGGGCTTATGAGTGTGCTGATGGGTAGAGTGGGGATAGGAATCAAGGGCTACCGCCTCAAGAATAATGGAGAGTATCTCATACTTGGTTGTGGTCATATTTCGCTTGGAGAGTATCTTTATTGGACCTTCAACATCTCCTTGAGTCTCTTGAACACCACTTGGTACCTTTGCATAAGAGTTATAGCAATTGGTTGTTTGTTGCAATGAAGTTTAGTGCTTGAATCAAGCTTCTGCAAATTTGCCTCTAAATACCCTTTGAGAAGATCAGTTTTTCGATTTCACGCTTCAGCCCAACATCTTCCTGATCCACCATTTTGATTTTACAAGCATTTCTTGGAGCTTAGGGATGGACTCATCGCTTGACCACATTATACATTCTGCCACTGGGTACCTGCTCTTTGCATTCCTCTAGGCCAATTCAAAGTGGGCTGTCTTAGACTTCAGGTAGAGACAGACCACCCGATCGACCGACTAGACATGCTCTATCAACTATGCCATCTTCTGGAGGTCAAGACTGAGGAGCACTTCATCTTTTGTTGCCCCATTTATTATGAGATTAGGGGGCGATTTCATTGCTTATTCAAGGGGACTCATATCCTCACGAGATTCTTCAGGTATCTGGATCAACGATGCTTAGCCTTATACATACAGGAGGCCTTCAGGCTCTAAGCCCATACTCTTTAGCCTCCTACGAGACTAGACCCTATTTGGTGGATTGCATCCTTCTTCACGGTGCTATGCTCAAGAAGGGGCACTATGAGACATACCGACACCAGTGCTGCCCTGTACTCTAGATCAGTGCGGATCAATGAGACCTTCCCTCAACCCACGAAATTTCAGTGACATGACCAGACCAGATCCCTTCCCAAGAGACGAAGGATATCTTCCAGACCTCGTCGATGCACTACCTCTACCAGTCAACAGTGCAACGGATGATCCAGGAAGCCTACTAGCTCCCCCTCAAGACACCTTTCTATACTCAACTTTCTTCATTCAACCTTGGATGGTAGGAGAGATGGGTCCACTCTAGGACATACCCATTTCCTTTCCTCTTTTTCTTTTGGCTCCTCTTGTCCTTAGATCTTCCCCTACGATACATTTCATCATTAGAGCAGGTCTCTGAGCTTGCGGTCTAGGGTTCTTCATGCATCGGAGCTGATGTCACTCTCTACTACTCTACCTTATCGCACTTAACTTTCTGTATCTTGCCTTTTATACTTTTTGGTACTCCCACATTGTATTGACATCATTGTACTCAACAGTCCCTTTGACCTACATTTATGTGTTGAATTATATAGCTTTGGAAGCTATTTTCACTATTGTAACTAACCATGTAAATAAAGTTTTGATATAGTGTTAACTTTATGTCAAGTATCAAACACATGACAAGTGTCAACCTTATGCCAAAACAACCATATGCCATGTGTCAACCTCATATCACCTCTAAGAGGGCTGCTTAGGGAGGTTGTAGTGGCTAGCTTAGGGAGGCTGCATAGGATGGTTGGAGTGGCCAGCTTAGGGGGGTTGCTTAGGGTGGTGGTATGACAGCTGTATAACAACTGTCATACAATCCTAAGGCAACAATTTAGGGCAGCCTCTAGAAGAGACAAAGGAAGTGACCTTTGGGAACTTTAGGAGGTGGCTCTTGGGAACTTTAGGAGGTGACTCTTGGCAGCCAAAGGAGGGTAGGTATGACAACTGTTATACAATTGTCATACATTCTTAGGGGGCTGCTTAGGGCAGCCAAACCAACCTATAAAAAGAGGCATTCAATTACCATTTACATACCTTTGTTTTGCTGGAGTCTTCTGTTGAGGCAAGGCATCTATTTGCTGAAGTATTTTTTGCTGGTATATGACTAATATCTACTGGAATTTTCTGGTGGTATATGGCTGCTAGTTGCTGGAGTCTTCTGGTGGTATATGGCAGCTAGTTGTTGAAGTATACTGCTGATACAAGCACTCTATTCTTGTTGAAGTCTTCTGCTATTCCGTGCTGATATAAGGCTGCTACAAATACTATGTTAAAGCTGCCATAACTCTGCTACAACAAGAAGGAAAGTCAGTTATCTTTTGGTGAGTTTGTCAAGCTGTTACTATAAGTGTTAGTTCAGCTATTTGTGAAGTTTGTAAGCGTTGAAACAAAGGTATTGTTTCAGCCCTTTGAGTACTAGCTAGTTACTCTAAAATCTTGTATTGGTATCGTACTTTGTTGAAGAATCCAAAGAGAAGTTTTGGCTGAGATTTCTACTCCAAGAGGGTTTCCCAGGGTATACTTGTGTTCTCTTTGTGATTGTCTCACTTTCAGTGATCCTGATATATGCAAGATGTATTGGTATGTTGGGTGTATGCTGTAAATTTTTAAATTTACCTACATGCATCAGTTTTTCAACATGGTATCAGAACTTCCCTGAAAGAAGCCATTTCTACAAAGAGTTATTAGATTTGTGAAGGAGACTACATTATTTCAGTTTTTGAAGGAAGTCAAAAACAAGGACAAGATGATGTCAAGCACTAAGCTTGATGAGAAACTTGAGGGACCCGATAACTTCAGAGCATGCAAGTACATAATATCCCTTGTTCTGGAAGAAAATGACTTATCAGATTATGTTATGGAAGAGGTTGCAGAACCCGAGGAAGAAGAAGCTAAAGGTAAGTACCGAAAGAATCTAATAATGGCAAAGAGAATAATTGTAGATTCTATAAAAGACCATCTTATTCCTCATGATCATCCTTGAAGACTCCCAAAGAGATGTTTGATGCTCTATCTTGTCTATATGAAGGAAGGAACATAAACAGGAAGATGGCTTTGAGGACTCAACTCAAAAATGTAAAGATGCAGAAGTCTGGATCTATTCATGCCTTCTTTACAAGAATTTCTTAGATTAATGAACAAATTATAGCTATCGGTGACTCAATTGAAGAAGCTAAGATAGTAATGACTACTTTGAATGGACTTCCGAAGTCATGGGACTCTTTCATAAGAGGAATCTGTTCAAGGAATAAGTTAACAAAGTTTAGCAGGTTGTGGGAAGATTGTGTCCAAGAAGAAGCAAGACTGGAAGAGAGAGAAGAAAAACTAAGTGATGATGAAGATCAAGCTCTTGCAGCCCATTTCAGGAAAGGAAAGAAAAAGAAGGAAAATTATCCTCCACAGAAGAAGTTTCAGAAATTTGAGAAAGGTTAAGAGAGACTATTCTAAACTCAAATGTTTTTGTTGTGAAAAGTTGGGACATCTTGCCAGAGATTGTCCTCTCATAAAAGAGGTCAAAGAAAGGAGGAAATCAAAAGACATCATGCTCATATTGTTGAAGATGATGAACCTGTTTTCAAGAGAGAAACAAAAGAAGATTCAGATGAAGAGTATGTTTTGGTGGAAACTCTTACTAATTCAGTAAATTATGATGATGAAACATGACTTGTGGATAGTGGTGCCTCAAGGCACATGACTAGTTTTAAAGACTCTCTTTCAATTCTGACTAAGAAAGATTCTTCTCATCAGGTGAGGCTGGGTGATAACTCTTCCTATCCTATTAAGGGCATAAGGAATGCTTTTTACAACTTAGATTCAGGAAAACATTTGAAAATGGAAAATGTTTTATATGTACCTAGTCTACAAAAGAACCTCTTATCTATTTCAGGATTGGAAGAGAAAGGATTCCGAGTAGCTTTTGTCGATGGCCAAGAGGAAAGAATATTGATGATGCTATTATAATTGGTATACATGACGATGGGTTATACAAGTTAAAAGGAAAGGCAGATCAAGCCTTAGTACACAGTACTATAAACCCATGTGAACTGTGGCATAGAAGGTTCACTCATATTCACTATAAAGCCTTGCCAGTTGTCAACAAGATGGTGAAAGGCTTTCTAGAAATTCAAGTGTTCCACGATGGTGTGTGCAAAGGATGTGCATGTGCATAAGGAAAGAACGTGGAAAAGCCTTTTCCAAGCAGTGACAGTAAAGCAAAAGGAGTTTTGGATCTAATTCATTCAAATGTGTGTGGACCTATGTCAACCACTTCACTCAGCGGGTATGTTTACTATGTTTCTTTTATTGATGACTTTTCT
>ML817875.1:12262-47409 GCA_009831015.1 Picea engelmannii
AGGTTGTCGGCACCACCCTTCTTGCCGACCTTTGACTCCATCCGAGTCTCCTTCTGGATGTAGTCATCCCAAAGCCTCTCAAATTTAGGAAGGTTCTCACGAGCACAAATACCCTTGACAAATGGTTCCCATGAAGCTGGGAATCCATTCAGTGCCATGTTCATTAGCTCTGCATCTGCAATCTTCTTCCCAACTGCTGTAAGTTGATCACGGATGCACGCGACCTTCACGAGGTAACTAGTAACGGTCTTTGATCTGGTCATCTCTATGGATCTAACTTTGTACCACAATATCATCTTCCTGTTAATGTTCTCCCTTTGGTAGAGGTTAACCAGGGCATCAAACATCTTTTTCGTTGTTTTCTTCTCCGATAGGTGAGGAATCAAATGATCCTTCACGCCATCGAAGATCCCCTGCTTGGCCTTCACTTCCTTCTTTTTATGTTATGCCAACTGCCGCAGATCTGTAGGTGGAGTAACTAACTTCTCGATGATATCCCAAATATCGTTTTATTTCAATAGCAATGTTACCCTAGTTTTCCAGAACAAGTAATTGGAGGCAGCAACTAATCTGTCCTCAAATCTGAGGCTTGCTGATGCCATCTATGAGATCTATTGCACAAACTCCCAATTCTGAAAATAAAACAAAAAATTTGCCCTGCGAGAGTGCTTAGCCCTTCAAGCAACATTAATGAAACCCTCTAACTGCTGGTCCTTGTTTTCGGCAGGTGATCTGCTGCTATAAACCCTTGAGGATCTCAATCAGAGACCAACTTTGATACCATGTGAATTTTCCAAAAGCCCTAGATGATTGCTGTCCTATGTTTCTCTTAATTAATTAAAAATTTAAATCTGAACTTATTTAATCACATATATTGATATTTCTGAACATGCAACAATCAGACATATAACTGGAAAATGAACAACATCTCTGCTGAAGAAAGAAGGCAGCGACCACTGCTGTACGACTGTACGGCGCTGCTGCTGTACGGATTCCCTCTTTCTGTTTGCTACAGCGGATCTGAACTTTCTCCTCTCAGATGCACTCTCCTTTTTCTCTCGGTCTCCACCTCTCTCAAGTGTTGCCATGTGTGTTCCAACTTCTCCCATCTTGTCCTATTTATGCTTAGAGATAGATAACTTATCTCTTCAATCCTAGCAACTAATCTCCTTATTCCTAGCAACCACCTTTTCTCAACAATGAGGTGTATGGCTAAGATTAGAGCAAATCTAACTCATTAATATTTTAGAATATTTCATTCAGATTTCTAAGACTAGGAGAACATGGGAAATTTGTCTTTCACTTTTGTTTATTTAAGTCAAATTACAAGATGGTATTATTTCACACTTTTCCTAAGTGGTCACTAAGAGGCTGTCTCAAACTACTACTCACATGTTCACACCTAATCTGTGCAAGAAGCTCCTGCTCGAGCTACATTTCTCAACACTCCCTCTTAGTGAGGAAGGAATTCTGCACCAATCCGAGTTTGTCTCTGAATGCTTCAAACTTTCCTTTAGCTAAGGGCTTGGTTAGAATATCAGTGACCTGCTGATTGGTGGGAATATATTGATGCTTCACTGCTCCCTTGTGAATCCTGTCTCGAATGAAGTGATATCTGATCTTCATGATGATGCTCGATCCTTCGATTTATATTTTTTGTTTTAAATTTTAATTTCTTATCCGATATCATGTGTGATCATTGACACAAGTTTTTGGGATGGGGAGATGAGTTTCTATAACTCCTTGAAGTTCTGCCCAATTTTCAAGAGGACAACAAACAAATATGAAATTAAAAAAAAAAGTTGCAGGAAAAATTCAGAGCTCCCAAAGAAAAACTACCTAGGAATTAAAAAAATTAAGCATAATTCATCATACATACCATTTATGATTCCATAATATATAATAAAAACTAAAACTAAAAAGACAATTTGCTCAATAAAAGTGAGAAGATACACAACATTTAAAATTGCAAAATGTCTAAAACAGTATATTGTCCAAACTGGTTTCCCACTTCAAATCCCCAGTGCAGACATTTGAATCTCCAACAGGGCAATGCCTAGGGCTTGATTATGGCTGCTATGGATTCTCCAAAGAGAAAATAATGAGTGCTGATCACTTGCTTATTTATTTGTGTCCTTAGCACACCAACTGTAGTTCTATTCTTCCCTCCAAAATCATGTCAACTGGTAGGAAGAATTGCTTGGGAGGTGGCATTTTTGTATTGTTGTGCTTAGGGTCGGAGTTTTGTTCATTATTTTTGCTATTTTTCATTTTATTTTCAGTCCCCATAAGGATCACTCTTGTCTGAGTAGATGGCGAAACAGAGAAAACGGTTCTGTTACAGGCCTGTTTTAGCACCTGCAGGGCCCCAGCATGGTGGGGAGTGCCCAGCCATCCCTGGCAACAGGAGGACATCCCTCAACCATTCCTAGGTACCTAGGATAAAAAAAGCACAGGGATGGATTTCCTAGGTGTGGGGACGGGTTTCCTTGCTACATAGATGATCATTGATGTTAGGTTTGTTGATGTTTGGACAACATCGGGAAGACATTCTTCCAGATATATATATATATATATATATATATATATATATATATATAATACATGACATGATATTGATAATACTAGGTATAAATATGTATAATAAATAAGTAGTTATTTATTATCCAAGTGATGCATCCTTTCATGGATGGTCACCATATGTTCTCTATATATGGAACACTCATCATTGTAATGATATATCGATCATATCTCATATGAAGAAAAACAACATAGTATCAGAGCAGGATTGGGCTTGACTCCATCACTGGAGGGCCCAGGAAAATGAGAGAGATAGCTTGCATTTTGTGTGAAGATTTCCTGACCTAATTTCCTAGAGCACTTTACATGGGAAATATCAAAATGGAAAACCCGAGTATCATTACCTCCTTTCAAAGAAATCTCACGGAAAAATTATTTGTGTCAAGGGCAAAGATCACTCTAACGGTACCCTCAATTCTTATGGTTTCGCCTGGCGAAAATACCTCCCCACAAACTCAATTCTTCTTCCTGGATTCTCATTCATATTGAACAACTTCTATGACTATGTAAATCCGTGGCACAATGTGTCAACGCTTGTTGTCTCTGCGGCATGGCGGATGGACAACGATCAGTTTGTTGTCCCAGATCACTTTGTTCTTTATCACAACGAGGAGCTGGTGGAGAGCATGGGATCCTAGGTTTCGAACCTATTGCGCGCAACTTTGGATCATTCCATCGTGGTCAACAGGCTCGACTACGATAATCCACATCGACTCGTTTGTTTCGAGGGAGCTGTGGTCTATTGAAGAGGGTTGGGGCATATGTCCCTCGACAAGGGAATCACCCTATTTGACATGATTCAATGCAAAGCGTGAAAGTTCAACAACGTTGCGCAAGATCGATGTAGCGTCAGGGGAGAGACAACAATAAATGTGACTCATTGCGCGAACTGGTGAAAGGTCGTTCAAAAACGAATCCATAGTTGCATCGACGATTGAAAAAGAATGCGAGATAGTTGTCGGTTGCAACTTTTGTCTTTTGCATATTGCTAATTTAAGCTTTTGTGAACAGATTTCTTCCGGTCTTGGGCATTTTTGTGATTAAGTATTTCCCTCCCAATCACTCTAGTTAATGGAGGAGAGTATACTTCCATTGACTTCAGTGATTTCTGCAAGGAAGCAGGGATCAAGAGGGAGTGGACTATGAGGAGACGTTTGCTCTAGTCGCCAGGTACACTTCCATCAGGACCATTATTGCCATTGCAACAATCATGGATTGGAGATTACACCAGATGGATGTGAAGACAACCTTTCTCAATGGAGAGATTGAGGAAGCAGTATGACATCAAGTATATGATGGAAGTATGACATCGAGTTTATCATTGGAAGTATGACATCGAGTATAAGATGGATGTGTGTTGGTCATAGTAGAAGACGCATCATTTGCAGGGTCATTGTATATAGTTGTGTAAAGACATGTTTGTCATTGCATCGACATAATGCAAATTGTCTCCTTGGATTGCTCGGTGGATCTGTTTGTTGTGTAAGGTTTTCATGGAAGTACCTATGTGGATATGTTGATATAGCAAACATTGTGTGAAAGATCTTCTCTTATGAGGCTGAGAGATTCTTGATCTCACTGTTATATTTGTGAGATGCATTTAAATGCTTGTGGGTGATGAAGATTGCCATATGGAGACCAATGGAGGAAAATACTACACAACTATTTGAATTTAAGCGTAAGTGCCAATCCATGGAATGAGTGTTGTTGGTGTTCTATATCAACATGAGTATTTGGTGATGAGTGATCGAGACGGACATGAAAAACAATGACAAACCCTTTGTAGTCGAGATCACATGAAACTTGTTTCAATGTGTTTATGTGGTGGTTACCATGATGTTGTGTGCTTTGGAAAGTGGAAATATTGTCAAGAGAGGTCAATGAGGAGGCATGCATATGGTATTGAGAGAACATTAGTTATTCCCAGTGTGCAAGCAATGCAAGAGAAAAGGAGATCAATCCACTTGATCTTCTCTCTTTCTGGTGCAGTCTCTAGAAGGGGGACTTGGTTAGTGGACAGTGAGATCACATGGTAGGTAGCGTGATATATTTTGAAGTATGACTCAGAGGGAGTCAAGACTCAAGGGGAGTCATCTAGCTTATGCAAAGAATCAGACATGGAGGGAAAGACCTTCCAACATGATGTCATGGAGTTGTTGAAAAACTGATGCACGTAGGTAAATTTAAATTATTTACAGCATACAACCAACATACCAATACATTTGCATATATGAGGATCACTGAAAGTGAGACAATCACAGAGAGAACAAAAGTATACCCTGTGAAACCCTCTTGGGGTAGAAAACCCAGCCAAAACTTCTCTTTAGATTCTTCAACAAAGTACAATACTAGTACAAGACTTTAGAGTAACTAGCTAGGACTCAGAGGGCCGAAACAATACCTCTGTTTTAGCACTTACAAACTTTACAAATAGATGAACTAACACTTACAGTAACAACTTGACAAAATCACCAAAAGATAACTGACTTTACTTCTTGTTGTAGCATACTTATGGCAGCTTTAACACAGTATTTGTAGCAGCCTTATATCAACAAGGAACAACAGAAGACTTCAACAAGAATAGAGTGCTTGTATCAACAATATACTTCAACAATTAGCTGCCAACCATCAGAAGACTCCAACAACTAGCACCCATATACCAACAGAAGATTCCAATAGATATTAGTCATATACTAGCAAAATACTTCAGCAAATAGATGCCTTGCCTCAACATAAGACTCCAACAAAACAAGGTATATAAATGTTAAGTGAATGCCCCTTTTTATAGGTTGGTTTGGCTGCCCTAAGAAAACCCCTAAGAATGTATGACAACTGTATAACAATTGTCATACCTGCCCTCCTTTTGCTTCCAAGAGTCACCTTCAAATGTTCCCAAGAGCCACCTCCTAAAACTCCCAAGAGCCACCTCCTAATGCTCCCAAAGGTCACTTTGTCTCTTCTAGAGGCTTCCCTAAATTACTGTCTTAGGATTGTATGACAGCTGTATAACAACTGCCATACCACCACCCTAAGAAACCCCCCCTAAGCTGACCACTCCAACTGCCCTAAGAAGCCCTTTTAAGCAACCTCCCTAACCACTACAACCGCCCTAAGCAACCCTCTTAGAGGTGCTATGAGGTTGACACATGGCATATGTTTGTCTTGGCATAAGGTTGACACTTGTCATGTGTTTGATGCTTGACATAAAGTTAACACTATATCAAAACTTTATTTACATGGTTAGTTACAATAGGGAAAATAATTTCCAAAGCTATATAATTCAACACTCCCTCTTAGCAAGGAAGGTATTTTCCTAGTACTAACTGTTACATCCATTTGTCTTTACTTGGCTATTGACTTGTTGATCCATGTAGAATCTATTCATCAAGAAGAGTTTTGTATCCATAGCTAGCATTGGGATCAATAGCATCTTGGGTGAGCACACTGATGTTATTATAGGATTTTTATTCACTCAGTTCACCAAGAACTATTTATGCAGTTCACCAAGAACTGTCCTACCAGCCATATGCTAGAGGAAGTTATACAGTTCACCAAGAACTGCCAATTCACTAAGAACTGTCTTACTCAGTCCTAGACCTTTTTCATACTGGATGAGTAATCTTAGAGCCCGTCCTTTTTCATACTGGATAAGAATAGAATAGAATAGCCCACATCCTACCTATAAATGACTTGCCTCGCTACTGTCACTAGAATCCCACATGCATCTCCTTACTCCCTTTTACGAGGGACTGGTCCAAGTTTGTCTCTGAAGTACTCAAACTTCACCTTTGACAGAGGTTTGGTTAGCACATCTGCAACCTGCTCATTGGTAGCCACACAATGAAGCTTCACTACTCCCTTTTCTACCACATCACGGATAAAATGATACTTGATTCCAATATGGTTTGATTTGTCATGAAACACGGGGTTCACTGACAACTTTATGCAACTCTAATTGTCACAACAAATACTAGTAGCATCTAACTCAATATCAAATAATCCTGAAAGAATTTTCGTAGCTATACAACTTCAGTACATGCTAAACATGCTGCCATATATTTTGCCTCAGTTGTATTGAGCGCAACACTGGTTTGCTTCCTGCTAAACCATGAGATCATACCTAAACCCAAACTAAAACAACACCCCGAAGTACTCTTACGATCTGTGACACTACCAACCCAATCTGAATCAGAGTATCCCTGTAGTCTGAACTCACAATCTGCATCATACTTGATACCATACTCAATGGTACCTTTCAAGTATCTCATCACATGTTTTGCTGCGATCAAATGAACATGTTTGGGTTCAACCATATACTGACTTAAAGTGTTCTCAACAAAACATATGTCTGGCCTTGTATTCGTTAAATACATCAACGAACCAATCATTTGCCTATACAAAGTGGCATCCACTATCTTTGATGAAGTATCACATAATAACTTTGGATTTGTCRTCATAGGTGTAGTCATGGATTTACAATCCATCATTCCAAATCTCTTTAGAATTTACACAACATATTTTCCTTGACTAAGACAAATTTCACCTAAATTCTGCCACACTTCCAGACCTAGGAAATAGTGCATCTGACCCAGATCTTTCATTTCGAATTCTTAAGCAAGCTTCTTCTTGCAATCAATGATGAGTTTTTCATTTCCTGTTAGAAACAGATCATCCACATACAATAGTAAGATCACCTGATCATCATTCTCAATCTTATAGTAGAGATTGGGATCTGCTTTACTCTTGATAAAGCCCATGCTCATCAGAAAATTATCAATTCTTCCATACCATGTCCTGGGTGCTTGCTTCAAGCCATACAAGGCTTTCTTTAATTTGCACACATATGTCTGACTGTCATGTGTCTCAAATCCTTGTAGCTGCTCCGCATACACTTCCTCTTCTATCACACCATTCAGAAAATAAGTTTTTATATCCATTTGATGTAGTTTCCATCCCATCTTTGCAGCTATAGCCATAGTAGCTCTAATGGAAGTGTATATTGCCACAGGAGCAAAGGTTTCTTTGTACTCTATTCCCTCTTTCTGAGAGAACCCACGAGATACAAACCTTGCTTTGTATTTCTCAATACTACCATCTACAACATGCTTGATTTTGTATAACCATTTAGATGTTACCACAGATTTTTCTTTTGGTCTCGGAACTATGTCCCAAACATCATTTTTCATAATTGATTGATATTCTTCAATCATGGCATCCTGCCACACTTTCTTCTCATCGGCTTCTTCATAGCTGGAAGGTTCTGCATAAATGATGTTAGACACAAGTGCAACATAGTTGGAATATAATCGAGGTCTTTTACTATCTCTGAAAGTCTTATTTGGGGCACCATACCTTTCTGCATCTTGAATGAGTTCACGAGCCTAGCCTAGTTTCCTCTTATATGTAATCACTTTTGTGGGTGAATGTACAGGTTTCTGAGGCTCCATCATATCATGATTCTTAGGTACATGCTCTTCTTCTTCTGTATCTGGTAATTTAGAAGCTGTAGGTTCCTCATCATGTACCTCATCTACATGATTTATTTTTGATTTGCAGAAAGTTGCATCTTCATCAAAGATAACATCTCTACTGATCTCAATCTTTTTGTATCCAAGGACATATACTCTATATGCCTTTGATGTTTCGCTGTATACGACAAATCTACCCTTCTTACCTGAAGGATCCAACTTTGTCCTTTTGTCTTTGGGAATATGAATATACACTGGACAACCAAATATCCTTAGGTGACTAACCTATGGAACTTTTCCAGAAAACGCTTCTACTGGAGTTTTATTTTCAAGAACTTTATGAGGACTTCTGTTCTGTACATATACAACAGTCCTTGCTTCTTTTGCCCAAAGGTACATTGATAAGTCCCGATCATGAATCATGGCTTTAACTGCTTCCATAACAGATCGATTTTTTCTTTCTGCAACACCATTTTGCTGAGGATTGTATGGAGTAGAAAGCTCCCTCTTAATCCCAACTTCTCTACAGAATTCCTTGAATTCACCAGATGTGAATTCTCCTCCATTACCAGATCTTAAAACCTTTGTTTTTCTCTCAGAAAGATTTTCAACAAGAGCTTTAAATTCCTTAAACTTACTAAAGATTTCATCTTTATTCTTTAAGAAATAAATCCAAGTTTTGTGAGAAAAGTCATCAATAAAAGAAACACAGTAAACATACCCTCTGAATGAAATGGCTGACATAGGTCCACACACATCTTAATGAATTAGATCCAGAACTCCATTTGCTTTACTATCACTGCTTGGAAAAGGATTTTTCACGCTCTTTCCTTGTGCACATCCTTTGCACACACCATCGTGGAACACTTGAATTTCTGGAAGGCTTTTCACCATCTTGCTGACAACTGGCAAGGCTTTATAGTGAATATGAGCGAWGCTTCTATGTCACAATTCACWTGGGTTTATAGTACTGTGTACTAAGGCTTGATCTGCTTTTCCTTTTAACTTGTATAACCCATCTTCATGTATACCAATTATAATAGCAKCATCAATATTCTTTCCTCTCGGCCACATAAGAACTTSGACATCRACATAAGCTACTCATAATCCTTTCTCTTCCAATCCTGAAATAGATAGGAGGTTCTTTTGCAGACCAGGCACATATAAAAAAWTTTCCATTTTCAAWTGTTTTCCTGAATCTAAGTTGTCAAAAGCATTCCCTATACCCTTAATAGGATAGGAAGARTTWTCACCCCGTCTCACCTGATGAGAAGAATCTTTCTTAGTCAGATTTKAAAKAGAGTCTTTAAAACCAGTCATGTGCCTGGAGGCACCACTATCCACAAGCCATGTTTCATCATCATAATTTACTAAATTAGTAAGAGYTGCCACCAAAACATACTCTTCATCTGAATCTTCTTTTCTTTCTCTCTTGAAAACAGGTTCATCATCTTCAGTAATATGAGCACGATGTCTTTTGTTTTTCCTCCTTTCTTTGACCTCTTTTATGAGAGGACAATCTCTGGAAAGATGTCCCAGCTCTTCACAACATAAACATTTTTGTTTAGAATAGTCTCTCTTACCTTTCTCAAATTTTTGAAACTTCTTCTGTGGAGGATGATTTTCCTTCTTTTCCTTTTCTTTCCTGAAATTGGCTGCAAGAGATTGATCTTCATCATCACTTAGCTTTTCTTCTCTTTCTTCCAGTCTTGCTTTTTCTTGGACATAATCTTCCCACAACTTGCTAAACTTTGTTAACTTACTTCTTGAACATATTCCTCTTATGAAAATGTCCCATGACTTCGGAAGTCCATTCAAAGTAGTCATTACTAACTCAAATTCTTCAACTGAGTCACCGATAGCTATAATTTGACAATTTGTTCATTAATATGAGAAATTCTTGTAAAGAAGGGATGAATAGATTCAAACTTCTGCATCTTTACATTTTTGAGTCGAGTCCTCAAGGCCATCTTCCTGTTTATGTTCCTTCCTTCATATAGACGAGATAGAGCATCAAACATCTCGTTGGGAGTCTTCAAGGATGATACATGAGGAATAAGATGGTCTTTTATAGAATCTGCAATTATTCTCTTTGCCCTTATCGGATTCTTCCTGTACTTACCTTTAGGTTCTTCTTCCTCAGGTTCTGCAACCTCTTCCCTAACATAATCTGATAAGTCATTTTCATCCAGAACAAGGGATATTCTGTACTTCCATGCTCTGAAGTTATCATGTCCCTCAAGTTTCTCATCAAGCTTAGTGCTTGACATCATCTTGTCCTTGTTTCTGACTTCCTTCAAAAAACTGAAATATTGTAGCCTCCTTCACAAATCTAATAACTCTCTGTAGAAATGGCTTCTTTCAGGGAAACTCTGATACCATGTTGAAAAACTGATGCACGTAGGTAAATTTAAAAAATTTACAGCATACAACCAACATACCAATACATTTGCATATATGAGGATTACTAAAAGTGAGACAATCACATAGAGAACACAAGTATACCCTGGGAAACCCCCTTGGGGTAGAAAACCCAGCCAAAACTTCTCTTTAGATTCTTCAACAAAATACAATACCAGTACAAGACTTTAGAGTAACTAGCTAGGACTCAGAGGGATGAAACAATACCTCTGTTTCAACACTTACAAACTTCACAAATAGATGAACTAGCACTTACAGTAACAACTTGACAAAATCACCAAAAGATAATTGACTTTACTTCTTGCTGTAGCATACTTATGGCAACTTTAACACAGTATTTGTAGCATCCTTATATCAGCAAGGAACAACAAAAGACTTCAGCAAGAATAGAGTGCTTGTATCAGCAGTATACTTCAACAATTAGCTTCCATATACCAATAGAAGACTCCAACAACTAGCAGCCATATACCGGTAGAATATTCCAGTAGATATCAGTCTTATCCCAACAAAATACTTCAGCAAATAGATGCGTTGCCTCAGCAGACGACTCCAACAAAACAAGGTATATAAATGTTAAGTGAATGCCCCTTTTTATAGGTTGGTTTGGTTGCCCTAAGCAACCCCCTAATAATGTATGACAGCTGTATAACAACTGTCATACCAACCCTCCTTTGGTTGCCAAGAGTCACCTTCTAATGTTCCCAAGAACCACCTCCCAAAGCTCCCAAGAGCTACCTCCTAATTCTCCCAAAGGTCACTTCCTTCGTCTCTTCTAGAGGCTGCCCTAAATTGTTGTCTTAGGATTGTATGACAGTTGTATAACAACTGTCATACCACCACCCTAAGCAGCCCCCCCTAAGCAACCCCCCTAAGCTTGTTGAATTTTAAGATGCTTGGCTTAAGCATGAGGTTTATTTCATTTAGCATGTACTTGAACCATAAAATGCAACAATACCATACACAAGTGTTGCAATAACCAAGATCAGAAGAAGAATAACCATGCACAAGAAAACAAGAAGTATCTTGGTAATACCCTTCTCTATCAAGGGAAAAACCCAACAATCCTTTGCTATATTCTCAACAGAAGATCCCCCACACCATAGACCTTAGCACACAAAAGGGTTCTTACAAAAACCTAGAAACTAGCGCCCAAGAGAGGTGCGCACTTCAGCCGTACAAGTGCTTGCTGAAATTCCGAGATGACAAGTGAGAGTGTGTAATCCTCAATGGGGATTCACCTTTATTTATACAACAACTGACACAACAAAAGGTGTGTCTATTAGCAAAATAGGATCGACCTCAATAGCTCAATAATATAATTAATCATTACACAATATTAATTATCTTACATATGGTGGGGCCGACTTGTACCCTTTACATCACAAGTTAGGGTTACAAGTAAATCTTACTCTCAGACAATATAACAAGGATCTCACACGTCCACTAGTGCTCTGCCACTACGGAAACGTCCACCTGTCCTCAGCCACAGGGACATCATACTCAACAGATCACTCAACTGAGTCTACAGGAGTACCATCTGGAGTACCATCTCAAGCTGACTCAACTAAGTCCATAGGTGTACAAGGCAGGAGACCATCTCAAGCCGACTCAACTCAGTCCAGAGGAGTACAAGGCAAGAGACCATCTCAAGTCATCTCAACTCTGTCCAGAGGAGTAGACAAGAGACCACACATCATAACAACTCAGTCCAGAGTCTGACACACACCCATCACATGGACACACTCAACACGTGGGCACACATCGTCTCAACTCAGTCCAGAGGAGAACAACACACCCATCACATGGGCCCTCTCATAGATCGACTAAACTCATTCCAGAGGAGAACGACTTGGAGAATATCACACGATGTTGCAATCATCAACAAAGCAAGCCACTCCAACTACCCTAAGCAACCCTCTTAAGCAACCTCCCTAAGCTAGCCACTACAACCACCCTAAGCAACCCTCTTAGAGATGCTATGAGGTTGACACGTGGCATATGGTTGTATTGGCATAAGGTTGATACTTGTGATGTTTTTAATGCTGGACATAAAGTTAACACTATATCAAAACTTTATTTACATGGTTAGTTACAATAGGGAAAATAGCTTCCAAAGCTATATAATTCAACAAGAGTGATATCACCAGAAATGATGCTCAGAGACAAGTATTCTCTAGGAACAATGTACCTCCCGGGACAGGACCATGCCAAATAGCAGAGACATTTTCGGTGACGATGAACGCAAGCTATGGTGATGGACCTTGTGATGGAGGAAGATACTGTATGAGACTCAGATAAAGCAGTTGTAGCAATCTCAGTACATGAGTCGAGCCATGAGATATTGAAGGAGCAGGCATGGCAACAATTCCAGTATATGTAGAGGCACTCCCAAAGAGGGAGGAGGTACTACATCTTGAGGGAGCAGAGATTAAGTTACCTCCAGAGAATGAGGAAGAACTACCTTCAATGTTAGAGGGAGCAGAGACAGAGGAGGAGTCACCTCCAGCTTCAGAGGGAGAAGTTATTGAGCCACTCTTAGTTCTATATAGAGCAGACGCAGAGGAAGCAATTGCAAAAAGAGAGTGGAGGAGCCATTTCCACAGAGAGTAGCCCTAGAGGAGGGCAGTTGCTGACAGAGTAGAGAAGCTACTTTCAGTCTCAGTGTTTAGCAATTGCAGAATCCCAGAGGGAGTAGCTACAAAGAGAGTGGAGGAGTGTTGAAGACATCATGGAAATATACCTCCCTAGCTAAGAGGGAGTGTTGATGTTTCAGCATCGGGTGGACCTTCTCCTAGATTGGGCTGTAGACAAAGGGAGATAGGATACATTTATCCTAAAGGTGCACTTGTAGTAAATGGGCCTAGGCGTAGCCCTTCCTTGATCATGACAAGGAATAATATGGACTCGAGTTGCTTGAGGTGCTTTCCACGTGTCAGTTAGCATCGGGCTGACATTCACTCACAAGGGTGTACCTGTGGTGAACGACCTTGGTGTGGTCTTTGTCCTAGTCATGGTGATTTGACAAGGAATGATAAAGACTCAAGATGCTAGATGCTATCACATGCGGACCCAGAGTGACCTTGATCTCAAAGAGAGTCCATTGGCTCGGAGGGAGAGCCGCATAAGGAGTTTTCCCTCAGTTCAGGTAGGAGAGAGACATCTCCCAAAGACTGACAGACAAGTGTGATGGGTCTAGCGTGAAGTTTGTATACTTTAGAGACAAGCTTCGACATGATGAAGAATGTCTCCCTCGTTGAGAGGGAGTGTTGATGTTTGGACAACATCGGGAAGACATTCTTCCTTATATATATAATACATGACATGATATTTATAATACAAGGTATAAATATATATAATAAAAAGTAGTTATTTATTATCCAAGGGACACATCCTTTCATGGATGGTCACCATATTTTTTCTATATATGGAACACTCATCATTGTAATAATATATAGATCATATCTCATATGAAGAAAAACAACAAGGTTATGTATGGATCTTGATGTATAGATGTTTCATTTAATGTCATATAACATGGATTTACATATTAAGTTATTTCATTTTCAAATGGTTATTAGATGTTAAATTTTATATTTGTATAAAATAAAATTGGGAGCTGCCCCTGAAATTTGAGGAAACTCTCATCCATCCCCTGAAACTCATCCATTTTTCCCAAATCAGTGTGAAACATAGCCTTTTATAAACATTCTTAGCTTCAAATAATATTTGGATAATTTTAATACTTTTGTTTTTTCCTCTCTGCAGGCTATGGTAGTGTTGCAGGACATGCTTAGGGTGCTGATAATTCGAATGACATGTCAGAAACCTGACTCTGCTGCTGTGTTATTGCGTCCAATACTGACCTGGATGCAAGAATGCATCTATGGTGGTACAATGTCAGAAATAGACACCTTCAAGGTGAATTGGTCATTGCTCTCTTTCTCATCCATTTGTAGAAGTTTTGGTATAATTGTTTTCATTTACTTTCTCATATCTTGGATAACATTGATTTCTCCAGGGAGAGCGATTGCTTGAATTTTTAGCTGGTTTACTGGAGCACCCTTCAACAAAGGTTGTGTCCTGCTCGTACACTAGTTTTTGTTCTTGTACTGTACTCTGGCCATCATCATTTCCTTACAGTTTGGAGTATTAATGAACTCTGCAGAAGCTTTTGATGAAAGAAGGATTAGTTGATATTCTTACTCGAGCACTGGACAAGATCATTGAATCTTCAAAAGCAGGTGAAAGGCCAACAATGGAAAACATACTATCTGTGAAAGATGAATCCTGCCTGCTGTTGCAATGGTGTTCTCCAATATTCAGATCGTTCTCTTTGATTTGTGATCCGGGGGTTTCAGATCACCCGATGGCAATGCTTACTAGGTAATGAAAGAATACATGTTTCTTGAGATATTCTATGATGTGCTTTTAGCCTAAAGTTTTATTTTTCCAAATATCACATTCTGCTCTATTTGGTGGTACAGACGCCTTGCAGATTGTCCAGCCTTTGAAGGCTGCTGTAGCATTATTTCTTGCCTTCTAAAGTTCTGTCATGTAAGGGCCCTTTCTTTTTTGACCTTTTTTTTTTCAATCAAGCAGTGTATTAATTTGTGATTTATTTGAACAGGCTAACTATGCTGACAACTTGACTGGTATTATTATGGTATTATTACTTTAATCAATCTTTCTCATTCTATTCTCTTTAGAGAGTATGTTGCTTGGTTCAAATGTTGTGATTTTCTCTTCATGTCTGTAAATTTTTATGACAAAATCAGCAAGCTAATATTCTGTCATACACTTAGCAACCTAGAGATAACTGTCTTGCATGAACTCTGAAATATCTAAAACCCACAATCAGAAATTTTCATAAGCAGAAATACACATTGCTAAGTAATTATGGAGCGGAAATAAACACAATGAACAGCATTCAATCACCCATGAATAACTTAAAAATTTAAGCAAATGCCAGGGAAACCCCCAATGTGGGGAAACCCAATGAGAGAGAGATTTTATTATTCAGCTTCAGGAAAGTACATAACAGCAGCAATAACACTTTTCCAGCCAAGAGAAAAACCACTTACAGCACAAAATCTGTCCCACCACAATCTGTCTTGAAATCCGTGCCACAGTCCGTACAGCTGTATGGATTTGCTGAACTTGGCACCTCGAAATTTTTGCCTGAAAACAGGCTGCTGTACCCTCTTACTGTACGGCCGACCTCTTTCAGAGAACTCAGGAAAAACTGCCTTGAAAAACTTGCAGCAAGCTGCCTCGATTTCCGTGCCCAAGTTTGCTGTTGCACAGCTTGTACGGATCCGTACAGTTCGGCCTGTCCCAGCAAAACACAGCAGCACACAAAACAGAAATGTCTTCCTTGGGATTTGCACCCTAGATCTCTTGGGAAACGTGCCCTTCTTGCTGCCCTCTTTCCTCTCTCTAGCTTACTTAGAAATCTCTCAAGCTCCTTCTCTCAATGTGTCTTGCACTCTACCCAATGCATTCTTTTATAAACTCTGAAGATGACCTTTTCCCTCCAAAGTGTCTTTTCACCTTCCCCAACCCTAAATCCAAATGCCAAGATCTAATCTTGCCTTTACAAGATCAAGGGTCATGATTCATTCCTTCCAAAATAAATCACTTAAAATATTAAAGTACATTTCACTTTATTACATAAGTGCACTTTATGAAATAAAGTCACTTTAATATTAGAAGGTACACTTCATTAAAAAGACACTTTAATAAAAGAACCACTTTACAACTTTATAAAAACCCATTACAAAGTTAAGTGCCTAGTAATGTCAACATAAGGTAATATCCACATACAAGACAAAACATGCGGAATACCTCCCGAGCTAAAAAACTAACAATGTCCACCTTTTTAGTTCTATTGCAAGTTGCAACCAAAAATACCTCTTCTTTTCTATTTTGAGCTCGGAGGATGCGCTTTGAGTGTTTTGTTTGAATGTTGATGAGACTACTATTTCCTGAACAGGCAACCATTGCCAGTCCAATGGTTTGTTCTTATTATTGAAATCAAAGTAAAATGTCTAGAAATAGTTTCAAGTTTACGTAAATTATTGATCGTAGCCTACTTATTAACTTCTGAAGCAATATGGGTGTTCTAGTCTACCAGCTTCACTTGATAAAGTTGAACATGGTATAAAAGAAATCTGTTCGTGGAAAAAGTCTATGAATTTCTTCTATATGTGTGTTTTATAGAAAGAAATATGTGGCACATGGATCATGTTTTTACAGGCCTTGTTTGATGAATGGGTACGGCTACTTACTATATGCTGCATGCACAGACACAAGTAGGGAGGTTCATGTTAGAAGAATTCCAATTACCTCATGATGCAATTGAAGATCATTGCGAAATCTCAAATCTTTCTAATCTTGCATGGTTGCACAAAACTTGCGATGTTGCTAGTAATGTAATTTGTATTTTCTGTGCTGCAGAATTTAATCTTTGTTCCATTTTATGTGTGCTCTTTATTGCAAGTTATTTTTAATATAGTTATTATATGCATAATGTACTGCTTTTATATGTGATGTAACATCAAATGTTGCATTTTATGTTGCTTTTGAATACAAAGTTACGGTTTATCTTTAGTCCTTTTGTTTGCCTATTATCCATGACTTCCCATATTCTCAGGTTGCACCAGTAGGAAAGGAATTACAGGCTTGTTGGGATGCTTTAACAACTATGGGCAGTCACAATTTGGGAAGGTCTGCTTTTGCATTCATAGCCTTGCAAATGCATTCCCCATCTATTGCATGCCGAGACACAACAAAGGAAAGTGAAAGTGTATTTGCTATTACAAGCTCAGATGAACTGGATGACCAAGCAACCTCACCATTTTTGTCTTGCTGGCAAAAGTTGGTAGCAGTGTTAGAGACTGTTGAAGGAATTCCTCATGAAGCTATTGAAATCACTAGGTGCTTTGCTTTAGGCACCCTGTATCTATGTGCAGCAGGTAAAAGGTGAGTCATATAATTGCAATTATAATAAATGTTTTAAGCAACTTTTGTTATGGATTCAAATTAAAGTTTTGGTTACTCTGTTTTCTGCACTGATTGAAGATGTTGATGTTATAGTAAGTTCAAAGGAAAGGAATAATATCTGTATCACATGATATTGCATAGAGAAGCATGACCTGGAATTATTACCTACTTGTCTCTCATGCATCATTCTTTGCATAGGTTTGCTAGCTAGTTAACAGGTTGATGGAGCTTTTGCATTGAAAATGTATGCTAGAAAGTTTCACCCTCTACATTAAAGACTTCAATAGGATTCTGTAGGCATTGTCATTTTCTATCTCCCCCTCAAACCTCGAGATATCCTATCATCACAAACTTGAAATAATTAGAAAGTTCCAGCCATAAAAGATGCATCAGCTGCATCTTGAGAGGACCTGGAAGATATAGTTCTGACTGCTCTAAATAAATCTAAGTTACCAGGATACGAATCCAGATATGGATCTGGCAGATTTTGGAAAAGCCAGGATCTGTATACGGCAGGGAAACAACAAGTACAAAAAATATAATAATATTTTTATCATTTAAAAAAAGAGAGAGTAAAGAATCAAAACGATTTAGGAATCTTAGTAGTAGAACTATAAGTTATAACCAAATAAGAGAGTTCTAATGCATATTACTATTAGCCATTCATTTACTATAACTGATAATTTGGTAAGTTATAACCATCATTGATACTTGATAATTTTGAAGACCATTTCAGCATGAGTATAAAGTAGGTTGTGTTATAACAAAATCTAGCACCCCCATGTGATGTAAAGTCCCAAGCATCAAGGGGCTAGTTTGTGTTTGTGTTGGCTCTTATCCAACTCAAGGGGGATTCCCTAAAGATAGGATTGTTAGGGCTATAGATTGGAGGCTCAAGGTGATTTTGTGAAGAGTTAGCCTAAGCAAAACAAATAGTTATAGTAGAATGGAAAATGAATGGTGTGAGAAAGGAATATGAAGGTAGAAACTCTAAGACCAAGTGCCAATCCATTTGTGGGCTAAATGGAGTCAAAGTGGTATGAATCCAAGAGGGTGAGTACATGATAATGTAAGGCAATAGGGGTTGCTACGCATGCCACAAATAAGCCTTAGCTTGCTGATTTTTATAGCAGAAAACTACCTTTAAAGACTATAGGTGCCATACTTAAGCATTTGTCATGAATGTGATGCTATTTTAACCTAACAAAATTGGGTTTATTGTATGGTAGTCTAACATAATCACGATAGAAATAAGAGGGTGAAACATCACTTTACTCTATCCAAAATGAATCATGGTTCATTATAAAGGCAATCACAACATGCTACAAGGATTTACTAATATAGAATCAATGCATATAATATAAGTGCACAATAAAGCCAGACATCAAATGAAAATATACCTTAAATTCTCCATTAAGCTTGCCCAAATGATGTACAATGTATCCCAAGGGGAGAGCTGCTTAGTCCCCAAATTCCAGTGTTCCATGGGGACACATCCCTAGGGTGGGGGGCGGCCCCCCATGTTTCTCACCCTTCGAGGCTGGGGGGCACGTGGGGAAACGTTTCCCACGTCCCCCTTTTGGGGAAACTTGGGAAAATGTTTCACCTGTGTGGGGGACACGTTCCCCAAAAGGAGGCATCTAGGTGCCCCCCCATCCCTCAAAAGGGGGACGCCTGAGCACTCCTCCCCCTTGATTTTTTGTGTAACAACCCTTTAAGGAAGAACAAAGATAGGGGATAAAGTTTGAGGAGTTTGTGACCTTGGTAATTAATGGTAAAAGGGACATTTTTTAGCATTACCATTAATTGTTTTAGGATGTTTGAGAATGGTTCTAACCTCATCGGAATTCATATGGAGAAAGTAGAATTTCATATCCCATTTAGAATTCAATAGACTTAATAGTTTTTGGGATCTGAGGACTAGTAGGATTATATCGTTTCCACTGAATTGCACAATGATGAATTGACATGGGATGAATTGTTATTGTTGGGATTTTGTCATTATTATTATTATTTTTATAATTTTAGAGGTGGGGACCCCTACACTAGGGACCCAAATGTCTCCCTGTCCCGCCCAGAATCTCCCTAAAATTTGGGGGTGCTCTCACACGTGCCCTATGTGCATCTCCTCGCTCCCGCGCTCACACGTCTTGGAAACTTGGTGGAACATTGCCAAATTCACCACCATTACAATGGAGAGAAAGCTCCTCTTTATAGAGTGAATCTCTTCTCTCATACAAATAAAATATTATTATTTTCTAACCAACTCCTTGACAAGTCCAACAAATATTTAAAAAATGTAGTTAGATCTGTCCTAAATCCATGGTTGACCATGTTGCATAATGTGGAATTTAGCCTCTCAAATGCAATTCGCTTTCATAGAAAATATAGTAGTATGCACTAGATAATGCTCATGAATGGGCCGCACCACCAAAATAGGCATCAATGATCAAACCAAGTCAAATGGCAAGTGTCCACATGGAATGCACCCTTTAAGAATGTGCATGCATGCAACCACTTCACATGCATGAATTCCAAGGTAACAACTCCATGGATGGATGTGCAAGATGCCAAGTGGATGAAACACTCCACGAGAAAATATGTAGTCAAAAACCCAAAATAGCAAGCAGACCATCTCCAAAAAGAAATTCCAAGGAGATAATTGTGAATTAGGGTTTTGACCATGCCAAAACTCCATGACATATTAAAATTTATATCTCCAAAAATAGCAAGAAATTTCTCCACAAGTGCGCCATCCAAGAATATTCCAAAAAGAGCAAGAAGAAACCTTCCACGTGTGCACCCTCCAAGAATAATCTCCAAAAATAGAAAGGAAACCAAGTGTGAAAATGAAGCATATAAAATAGGGTGCCCAAGCTATTAAAATTGATTTGGATAATTTAGATTAATTTAACATTTGAATAATTAAATCAACCTCAACATATATGCACAAAGGTTAATGCTCATATATAACCATAGTCCTCATCCTAATTAGTCACCAACAAATTAAACCACCATGAATATGTGTGCCAATGAGGGTACACTTTAATAAAGTGTTGTACCATGTAAACAAAAGATGTTTCCCTAGCAAGACTCCTCCATGTTAACAACAAAAACATAAGGTCCGACCTAAAGTGCACCACCAACAAGGGATTACTAAATCAAAATCACCATTGAACCTTAGGAAAAGGTTAGATCACCATCAAATAACTCAATCTTAGGAAATAACATATCAATAAGAGTACTAACACCATGAAACACCTTCCCCCTTAGGTGATGTCTAGCAAATGTGACATTATAATGTTAAATCACCGAGGAAAATCCCACGAAGGCAACATGAATCATCCCATGATAGCATCATCATAAGAGAAAGGCACACAATAAAAAGGCTAACCCATCCAACCATCAAGTGTGTCCCCTATCACATATCCAAGATATAAGAACCATGTAGAACACCCCTCCTAGTGACCCCAAATAATATCACATCATCATGCAAAAGTCACTAGGAAACTTCAACAATCATGAAACACATATCTCTTAATTATCATCATCTAACCTCTTGGGGGGGTAGAACCCTCGTCCATATTCAAGATATGCACATATACCAAGCACAATGTGAAAAATTCACTAAGGGGTGTTCAACAAGGCAAGCACATGTGAAAAGATCACCAAGCAACAAGCACAATCACCATCCAACCAAGGAGAAGTGAGACTCCCCTAACCAAAGATCTTGAGCAAAAGATACGATTCCATGCAGAGAAGGGTCTCCTGGAAGATGAAGCCCCCCTAGTCGATACAATGCTCCAAGAGTACTAGGAACAAATTTACATCAATCTGATGAAAATCACAAGCTGAGACCTTATACAATATAAGTTGTAACATGTTGTAATAGTGTGTTTTTGAGCCATGTCTACATGTCCATATCAACAATGAATATAGTGGTTTTCTTGAAGTCTATGGTACGAGTAAATAACAGGGTGGGTGAAGTGAGCAATAATGTAGCACGTAAGGATAGATCAAACCTTTACAATAGACCATGACCATAATGATAGATCAAACTTGAGAGAACACTGTGAGATTTCACCTTGATAGATTAGACCTAGAGAATTGTAACGTCCCCCAACTTAACTGAGTAACTCTACAACGCAAAATATACACATAGAAACAATATTTTTTTTCTGCTAATCATTTCCTGTAGCTTACCAACTACAATTTTTACACATTTTTAACTAGATTCTGATACCCAAAAATTAAATGCATCTCCAACCTTCTAAATGATCATGAATGTAGCTAATAAACTCATTCACAACAACAAACAAACCATTCACATACACAGATTTAAGCACAACAATTAAACTCATGCAATAACTCAGAAATAGATAAACACTTATCTTTTAAAAACACTTGTGCAACCAATTGCTTGGGAAGGATGTTCCACCTAACCATTGATATGCTGTTCCAGATCTCAATAGCAAGTCACCCCCGAGTTGGGGCTAGGAATCCACAAAAGAAGGGTGCCTCTGACAGTTCACTCAACTCAATATCGCACAACCCACTGGTATTCCCCTATAAGTATCCCAAATTTTCTCCAGATCTCTTCCTCTTGACTTGCCCAACCCAAGGAATGAACCCCTTCAGTGCTCTCAGTCCACCAGGCCTCCCATTTGTTTATCAGGGTCTCTTTGGCTCAAGTACTAGGAATCTCTTTGTTGGGAACTCAAGGGATCTCACTACGAGGAAAACTACCAGCAACGAACAACAAACTCTTGCTGTTACAATGCAACTCACTCATAAGTTTACTCTTCAAGCCTGACAACCTGGCTCTTCAATTTCTAGCTCCAAAACGCTGCAACATGCTCTTGAATTCGCGCAGCCTTCATGCTCTAGCTCTGATGCCCTTTTTCCTAGCTGTTCATGCCAAAAAAATTCCATGTGTAAATCTCCTAATCCTTCCATACGAATTTCCTCTATTTTCTAAAGACAATTGACTGCTCACTTTGCCCAATGCTAATTATGCTTCAGCCCCATGCTTACAATAACTATGGGATGCAACTCTCACACCTACCCTCTTACATGGGTTTAATGATTGGGCTCTCATACACTCAAACAAAAAATTAGAAGTTATCCCCATTGATAATAAAATTTAGAAAACTGGGTTTGGATTAATACACATAATTGGTTTCCCCTTTGGACCCCTCTTAGACACTCTCTTCTCTTGTGGAAAACTCAACCCCCATTTTTGTCCATATTCCCAACAACTGGCATCACATTACTTTTATTAAAATCAGAAAATGCATTTCGCATATTACATCGCTTGTTCATAGCCACATTCATATCTACATTATGCATTAATTAAACTGGGGATTATAGTGGGGATGTTACATTCCCCCTCCCCTACAATTGTACATCGTCCTCAATGCAGAACACCATGTCGATATTGTTAATTTCTTATAACTCAACAACCATAAATTAAATGCCAATAATTTGTTAACCCAGAAATTACACTATGATGTTATAACTATAGAAATTTATGCAAGTAATTTAGAGCTGAGTTATTTAACAAAAATGCACATCAGAATTAAATGGAAACCAAACACATAAGACACGAGAACACCTGAAATACCCTAGAAACCCCAGTGTGGGGAAAACTAACGAAGGGGGGGCTTTATTGGATTCAGAGGAATTAATTATTAGCAACAAATACTACAAAATTTCTTACATAATTTTTTTTTTCAAAATTTTTTCCTTCTCAGCAAATTGGCCTATCAAAACTAGCTGTACGCCCCAACATTGTTCAACGTGTACGACTCAGTCCGCACGGCCTGTGTATAGTCCAGGTATGACCCTAATATTTTCGGCCTGTACGACCCTCTCATTCGACCCTACTGCTGGTTCGACTTTCTCCCTTGGCTACTGTACAACCACTTGTACGACCCCTTCTGTAGCTGTTGTACGACCCTCTCTATCCCAACTTAGTTTCCCTCCAACTCAACTGTAGAATTGACCTCCTCTTTCCTCAGCCAACTCCCTCCTCTTCAGCTCAACACACAATGTGTAAAGTGCCCACACCTTCAGCCTCCTTTTAACACTCTAATTCAATTTTTCTAAAGGCTTCCGGAAGCCTCTAGAAATTCACTTTAATGAATTATTATTTTCTAAAAAATGTCACTTTTCAGAAATCTGAGTGAAAAGTCATTTAAATGACTTTTACATTTTCCTATGTTAAAACTTAGAATAAAATTAATAAAGCTGATTTGGGTAATTAATTATGTGCATCAACTAGCCTTTGACACATAGACTTAGCTGAGACACCTTTTGAGCTACCAAATTAACACTCTCTTATCGAGGAAGGTGTTTTGTACCACCCCCAACTTGTCCCTAAAGAAGACAAACTTGCCTTTCACAAGGCCTTCATGAGAATGTCTACCACCTGCTCTCCTGTATGCACATACTGTAGCTTCACTGCCCCCTTCTGCACATAGTCTCTGATGAAGTGAAATCTGATCTCTATGGGTTTGGATTTGTGATGAAACACTAGATTCTTAGAGAGCTTGATGCAACTTTGATTATCACAGTGAATGATAGTTGCATCCAACCCCTAGGCAAACAAACTGATGAGCAACTTACGAAGCCAAATGGCCTAACATGCTGCTAAGATATCTGCCATGTACTCTGTTTTAGCAGAGCTCAACGCCACTGAATTTTTCTTCCTGCTGAACCAAGAAACAACTCCCAATCCCAAGTTGAATCAACAACCTGAAGTACTCTTCCTGTCCATTGTGTTTCCTGCCCAATTTGCATCTTGTAAAGACTTTTAGCTTCACCCCATCTCCCTGGACATAACTCAAGCCATAGTTGACCGTGCCACATAGATATCTCAGAACATGCTTTGCTGCCACCCAGTGTAATCTCCTCGACTCAACCATAAACTGATTGAATGTGTTCACCGCAAAGCATATATCTAGTCTAATGTTGACTAGATACATCAGAGAGCCAAATAACTGTCTGTAAAGAGTAGGGTCCATTACCTTTGATCTGGAAGCATCTAGCTTCTTCTAGTTGGTCACCATGGGCGTAGACATAGGCCTGCACTCCAACATCCTGAATCTCTTCAGGATCTCTACTGCATACTTCCCCTGTCCAAGGAAACTCTGACCATCTCGCTGCCACATCTCTAACCCCAAAAAGTAGTGCATCAACCTGAAATCCTTCATCTCATACTACGAAACAAGATCCCTCTTGCACTCTGCAATGAGCTTCTTTGAACCTGTAAGAAACAAGTCATCCACATACAACAAAAGAATGAGCGTCTCACCTCCAACTATGATGTAGTAGAGGTTGGAGTCTCCTTCACTCTTGGTGAAGCCCATCCCCTGCAAGTAGCTGTCAATCTGTGAGTACCACGCTTTGGGAACCTGCTTGAGCCCATACAAGGCTCTCCTCAACCCGCACATATGGGAATCCCTCCCATGCACCTCTAAACCCTCCGACTGCTCGATGTACACCTCCTCAATGTTTCCATTGAGGAAGGTCATCTTCATGTCCATCTAGTGGATCTTCCACCCCATCTTTGCTGCAATCGAGATCATGGCCCTGATCGAAGTGTATCTCGCCATTGGGGCGAATGTCTCATCACAATCGATTCCCTCCTTCTGAGAGAACCCCTTATCCACATAGTGAGTTTTGAACTTCTACACACTGTCATCCACAACGTGTTTGATCTTATAGATCCATCTAGAGCCAATCACCGATTTCCCCTCTAGCTGAGGCACCACCTCCCATACATCATTCTTCATGATGGAAGCATATTCTTCCACCATGGCATCTCTCCACACTTGCTACTGTAATGCCTCCTCAAAGATGGAAGGCTTGGGCTCCAATAGCTCTCTCATCAGATCCATATAACGAGAAAATATTTACGGTGCTTTGCTCTCTCCGGTCGATGTCCTAGGAGCACCCACGTACTCCTGTGTCTCTCTCAAGGTCTGCTCTGCCCATCTGGTCTTCCTCCTCTTAGTCGTAGAAGGAGTGTCCTGTACTGGAGGCGCCACTGTCTATGTACCACACGCTTGAACTAGCTGAACTAGAGAGATATGCAATGAGTGAAAACTCATTCTCAAACCTAGCTGCAAACTCATCAACTTCAGCTGAAGTTGATGCAACCATGTGTGACTTCTTGCTGCGCTTATTCTTGTTTGGGAATTGATTGGAAAAGTGGCCTGCTTTGTGATAGGCAAATCACTTTATCTTGCTGAAGTCTTTCTTCTTTAAACCCTTAGAGGTCTGACCCCCGCTGGGGCCCTTCTTTCCTCTGAACTTGCCCTTTCTAGCTAAGGAAAGGTTCTCCTCATCCTCACTCTTTGGCTGGCTAGCCTGTGAGGTACCAACTCGCAGCTCCTCCTAGGTGAAGTCGTCCCATAACCTCTACCAATCAGGGAGTTTCTCGTGCTACAACACCTCTGACAAATACATCCCACTGCTTGGTGAAGGCATTCAAGGCCGTCCTCACGAGCTCTGTCTCATTCACGGTCTCCCCAACAACAATCAGTTCATCTCTGATATGAGTGAACTTGGTGAGATATGTAACAACTGACTCTCCCCTAGCCATCTTTGTGCTTCTGAGTTTCTCCCCGAGCAACATCTTCCAGCTCTGGTTATCTAACCGGTACAATTTAACTAGGGCCTCCCACATATCCTTAGCTGTCTTCTTTCCAGACAAGATGAGGAATGATGTGGTCTTTGACTCCATCAATAATTATTCCCTTAGCCTTCACATCTCTCCTAAGATGAGCTGGTTGTTGTGTTGGGTTTGCTGGAAGTACCGCTGTCCCTTCAACAAATTCCCACAAACCTTGTCCTCCAATAGCAAACCAATTCGCTCCCTCCATGGACTGAAGTTTGAGGCTCCCTCTAGCCTATCCTCGAATCTCAAGCCTGCATTGGCCATTATGTCAGCTGCTCTGACTCACATGCCCTCTCTGGTAACTTGTCCCCCTTGCTGATTTACTCATGGTCTGCATAGAAAATCGACTTGGTTCCTTATGTATTCAGAGGCTAAGCTATGATACCATGCTAATTTCTTATAACTCAACAACTAAAAATTAAATGCCAATAATTTGTTAACCCATAAATTACACTACACTGTTATAACTTCAGAAAATTATGCAAGTAATTTACAACTGAGTTATTTAACAAAAATGCACAACAAAAGTAAATGGAAACCAAGCACATAAGACATGAGAACACCAGAAATACCCTATAGACCCTAGTGTGGGGAAAACCAACAAAGGAGGGGCTTTATTGGCTTAAGAGGAATTAATTATCAGCAACAAATACAATAAAATTTCTTACAAAATGTTTCTTGAACAATTTTCCCTTCTCAGCAAATTGGCCCAGCAAAACCAGCTGTACGACCCAGCACTGTTCAGTCTGTACGACCTTTGTACGACCTAGGTACGACCTAGTACAACCTGGCCGAATTCGGCCTGTACGACCCTCTCACTCAGCCCTGCTGTTGTTGGTTCAACCTTCTCCCTTGGCTGTTGTACAACCACTTGTATGACCCCTTCTGTAGCTGTTGTACGACCCTCTCTGTCCCAGCTTAGTCACCCTCCAACTAAGCTACAGAATCGACCTCTTTCCTCAGCCATCGCCCTCCTCTTCATCTCAACGCACAATGTGTAAAGTGCCCACACCCTTAGCCTCCTTTTAACACTCTAATTCACTTTTCCTAGAGGCTTCTAGAAGCCTCCAAAAATTCACTTCAGTGAATTATTAAGTTATGAAAAAAGTCACTTTTCAGAAATCTGAGTGAAAAGTCATTTAAATGACTTACATTTTTCCTAAGTTAAAACTTAGGGTAAAATTAATAAAGCTGATCTGGGTAATTAATTATGTCCATCAGCTAGCCTTGGACACATAGAATTAGTTGAGAAACCTTTTGAGCTACCAAATTAACAAAAATACATATACAAATTTACATCAGAATACAATATTTAGAAAAGAAAGCAAAATTCTACAATTTTTTTTTACCTTCCAACAACAATGCCAACCAAAATCTCATATTTTTTCTCAACCTGCTGACCCAACGAATGTGCCCCCTTCATTGTCCTCAGTCCATCAGGCTGCAACATTCTTTAATCGAGGCCATTAGTGTAGGTGACCGAGAATTTCTGAGACGTGGTTCTGGAATCTAGCTGTCCAAAAATGAAATCTTGCATATTAGCTTCTATTTTCTTCAAAATTAGAAAAACTTTGTAGGTATTCCTCCCACATAGTTTCCTCATGCTCCTATGTTGCATCTTCAGGACCACAGTAGGTCCATTGAACCTTTACTAGCCCTATGGCTTTGTTCCAGAGCACTTTGATTTTCCGGTCTAGGATGCGTACTGGTTGCATATTCTCAATATGATTTCTTTCTTGAATAATTCCATCCTTAGCTTTATGAATGTAATGGTTCTGCATTTTGCTGTCGACTGTGAAACATATTTACTAAACACATCTAATAGATTATAGGATGTGTCCAACATGTCATTGAAAGCATCCCTGCACAGCCTTCTGTTGTGTCCATAGAAAGCATCCCTGCACAGCCTTCTGTTGTGTCCATAGAAAGCATCCCTACACTTACTATGGTTCTTTGTGCCCAAATATTCTAGATCATAATTTAGAACCAAGCCAGAGTTGAATCTTATTTCTGGACCATCTTTAGTTAAGACTGACAACTTTGATATGTACCCATGAACTTTTATATGTCAGGTAAAGCGTAACCAGCCCTTCTAATGTAGGGTTTTAAGTTGTAACACTATATCAGATAAAGTATCACTATCCTTTACCTGAGTGTGTGAGGCAGATGGTGAAATTTTGTAGGCTATAACAGAGGACATTACTGAGCCATCTCCTGTGAAAAAGTGATAGCTAGGGGTATTTCTCCCATGTCCTTTTGTCACCAGGACATAGAGGATGCATCCCAGAGAAGGAAATGGATCCACTTGAAAACCATCGCCAAGTTCTTTGTTTATTGAAATATATAATCTGTTATGAGATGTTAAATTTCATCTTAGATCTTACTTTGTTGCATATTCTCAATATGATTTCTTTCTTGAATAATTCCATCCTCAGCTTTATGAATGTAATGGTTCTGCATTTTGTCACTATCTCATATCATATTTCCTGTCACCTGCATAGTGCCATCTTTTAATAAGGAAGGTGGTCAGCTTAAGTCTTAACTGGTTACATTCCACAAACATTGCATTTATTTAGATTTTGGCAATGTTCATTTTTTGACTGAAGGTTTCCAGTCAACACAAGCAAGCAGCAACTGCTCTATTTATTATCTTCGATAGAAAGAAATGTCCTGCCACACTAGGGAAGTCACCCTTCGGCTAAGAGGCCATGAGTGARGGATATCTATTCCGCCAAAGTAGCCCAGGAGTTGCTCCTGGYCTCACCCATTTGTTGCAAGCACATGCGCACACAAGCACGAGCATGTCATTGGAGAAACTTGAACCCTGGTGGGGGCAAATTGACAACACCCTTCTTTAACCAATCCAGCAGGACACCATTGACTTCTGGCARTGTTCATTAGTGCCCTTCATTTAAATATTTGAATTTTGATTGGAYTTGTCTGTGTTCACAAGTATTGTTCATGATTTTTTCTAAACAATTCTAACATTTTCTGTTTATAGCTGTTTGCATGTCTGTAATATCAGTCTCGCGAGTCACCTTGAACAGTTTGTGCTATTTGCCCAATCCTCACTGTGCCATTTGGTTGCAGCATCTGCATTTGTTTTCTTCAACTGATAGATTCACAGACCTTGGTTTATAATCTATTTATTTTGTAGGTGCATATATATCAATACAGCTTTGTCTTCTATCACAATTTTCACATCGACATTTATATCACTTGTTTTCTGTTGCATCTCTTTGCACTATGTGCTATCTGGATTGCATCACATGTTTGCTATTACGTCAAATACACCTCATAGACTATCAATCTTTGCAGTATGTGCTATGTAGATTCCTGCATGAGCTAGTTAACTGTTTTTTCTTGATTACTGGATACTCATAATTAACTGTTTTTTCTTGATTGCTGGATACTCATAATCCATAATGCCAATGGATAAACATGCAGTACACACGGTGTTGTAGCCTTGAAGTCTCTCTTTGGGCTTGATTTTGGGTCATCAGAACATCAAATTGAAGAAAAGTTGAAATATGTGTCCGACATGATGGACCTTCTTAATAAGAAAATAAATGGCCCTAGCACAGATGTTCCCTTGCACACAAGGACTACCTTAGAGCAGGTAACAGACCTTGAAGATAATGTGTTTCTCTAAGCATGTTTCATTTTATTTTAGTTCTTTCTTGTCTTTGTTTCTTTCTACTAACTAATAGTTTGTGATGGCAGACTAGAACAGCTGTCAGAGCAATGTTTCGTTTGTTAAAGAAACCTACAAGTATAATTCAGCTGTCAGAGATAGTACCAAAAAAAGAGCTTTCATCTTCTGCAAGCGAGCTTACAGTTCCATTGTGGGAATTGCCACCCCATTTATCTATTAATCCAGAAGTTCTAATGAAGATTGAAAAAGAGTCAGCACTCTCTAATGAAAAAACCAAAGAATCAGTCCAGAGTATTGAAACAATTGATGACTCTTATTTCGTAGGGAGTCTTGCAGATAAATTTATGTGGGAATGCCCAGATTCTTCACCAGATAGGCCTACATTGCCCATGCCTTCATTAAAGAGAAAATCGGCTTCAGTGGATGGCCCAAATAGGCGTCAGAGAGTAGATGGCGTTGGGTCAGGAGCTGGGGCAGAAACCACAGCCACTAGCTTATTTGTTCGTACAGGAGGTGCAACTGTATCCTCATCTGGTCCAACTAGGAGAGACACATTTCGGCAGCGCAAACCTAATACTAGTAGACCACCTTCTATGCATGTTGATGATTATGTTGCAAGAGAGAGAAACAATGATGGTATGAGTAGCAGCTCCAATGTTGTTACAGTTCAGCGTGGAGGGTCTACTGGTGGTAGACCACCATCTATTCACGTGGATGAATTTATGGCTAGACAACGGGAACGCCAACAGCCGGTAGCTTCAGCTGGTGGAGACTTGCAAAAACCTGTGCAGACACTGCCACCTGAGACTGAGAGCAGTGTTGATAAAAATACTAAATCTAGAGAAATGAAGTCTCACCTTGAAGATGACTTACAGGAAATCAATATCGAGTTGGACGTTGTTTCTGAATCAGAAGACATGTTGCAGTTCCCACAGTCTGATGACTTTTTGCCATCTCAACCGGTGAACTTACCTGAAGAGAATTCACCTGACTCTCTTGCTGATGATGCAGAAATTAATACTGGCAGTTCTTCACGTTTTATTCAGGTGAGCAAGGAAAGAACAATGGACACAGTTGAAGGTGTCAATTCTGTAGGCCCAGTTTCTAAAGATCCTGTTACACAATCTGAGGGTGGGATTCTCAGGCATGGAAGCCTTACTCCAGATAAAGGAAAAGGAAAGCAAAGTGCAAGTGGAGAAACGCCATTCCCTCGGGAGCAATTTGATAACAGAATACCAAATACGATGCCCATAACATCTAATTGCTATGAGACACCTGTTACATCTAAACCCCCAGAGATGACAATGCAATTTTACGATCAAAGATCTGTATCGGGAGTAATGCAAGCAGGAGAACAGGGGCCTATGCCTTTCCCTGTTCTTCATAACAGATCCACTCAACCACAGGCTGGTCCTGGCTCGATGTTAACTGTAACCCAGCCCCATTTTGAACAGAAAGGCCATTTACATCCACCACCACTGCCACCTTTGCCACCACCTCCGACAGTTCCTTCTGGTTTAACTCCTCAAATGGTGGAAGCCAGTCCCAGCCATGCACCTCCTTACATACATTCCACAAGAGATGTCCAGCCTCCTCTCCCTTCAGGTTCACCTTTCCAGGCATTTGACTCGGCTGCAAATAGTGCAGTTCCACCATTGCCTGGAAGAGATCAAAAACCAACAGCTCCAAAAGATTACTATATGGAAGGGATAGGCAGCAGCATGAATTTCAGTGCAGCACCACCATTACCTCCATCTAGTACTCGTTCTCTCTTAGAGGTTCCTCTTCGTCCACCTCCACCTGTACAGTTCCATCCAGAACATCAACGACCAGCTAGTTATGGTTCTGTTGCCCCAGCCACCCCTCCTCGCCCTATTTTTGATACAGTATCTGGTGTCAACACTTCAACAACTCCATGGGCTAGTGTCTCAACTACTGCTAGAATGTCCGATGAGACCATTGCTTCAGCAAGACCTCCTCCGCCTCTTCCTCCCACACCTCCACCATTTTCTGCCTCTCCAGTTGTGCAAGCGTCTCCACAAACTTCAACTGTTCATCCTGTATCTGGTATGTATTTTCAGGCTAATCCAGCTATCCCACTACCTCCACCAACATCCTCTGGTGATAAGGTATTTGGAAGCTTTTCTACATCCAGTGCGGGTCAAAGTTCTGCCCCCCAGTCTCATCCTTTACCTCCTGCTTTTGTACCTCCTTTGCCTCCTGGTAGGCCTACGACATTGCCAGGAAACCTTTCCAGCAGTGTCTCAGCTCAACAGCAGGGACTGAACCAACAAACTCATCCCCAACATGTGCAACCACACCTGCCATCTCAGCCACTACAGCTGCCTCTCCAACCACGACAGCCTCCTCAACCACCACAACCACCCCGTCCACCTCCACCTCAGCCTCCTCAGCAACCACGCCCCCCCTTTCAGCCACAGCAACCACTGGAACAGAGACCACAAACTCATACTCAGTCATCAATAAATCAACAGCATGTACAATTTCAGCCACAACCACCACAAGTGCAGCAAAATTATCCAGCACAAAGTGTGCAGCAGCATCCACACCCACTTCAGCAGCAAGCCCAGCAATCCTATTATCAACACCAGCATCAGGAACAACATCAGCAACAACACCATGAACAAGGGGAACATGTTCACCCACAATATCATCATCAACAGGTTGAAAATGTTCAACAGCAAGAATCGGGGTTGACACTACAACAATATTTTAGTTCTCCTGAAGCTATTCAGGTATGTATACATATTTGGATATTTTCTTTATTCAAAAAGTGGATATTTTCTAGATATTTTCTTTGTCACCTTCAGTAAATTGAAATCTTTGTTATTGTCAATCAGGCTCTATTGAGTGATCAAGAAAGACTTCGCCAGCTTTTGGAACAACACCCAAAATTGATGCAAATGCTCCAGGTATTATAACTTTAATCATTTTTTGATAGTGGCCTTGAATGTTGAAGTAATGCTAGTTACATTTTGGTGATTATACAGATCTTTTAGTGCATTCCTTAGAACTTATGAGCAATTTTTTTTCTCCTTTTTAATCATGTTTTACATTTGTAAACATTTCTTGCCTTTGTAAGTATGTATTTGTAATATCGCTTGGAGGGAAAATATGAACAATTTTTTGTAACATAGATATTGATGTTTGTATTTCAGACCTATTTAAATTTCAGACCTTTTGACTACTTTATATCCTTCCATCCATTCTTAAGAGTTAAAACCAATTGTAGGAAATTATTAGAACTGTCTTTATGGGGGAAAATGGTTCTGAAAATTTTGATCTACTTATTTAAGATCCATTATCTTCCGTAGTGAATGATGAACCTCCATGTCCTTTCATTGTTGATATGAACATTTTTCCCTCTACCAGTGTTTATATCAGTGGTTGTGAATATCATCAATATATCACCGACATCTTCAGTATCATGATTCTCTCAGGTCAGCAATATTATCACCAATAAAAATCAAGAGTTTTTCAAACTTAGAATATATTGCGATATATTGCAAAAAAATTGCAAGGTCCACGACAGGTTGGCCATGAAATCTAATTTTTTGACTTTTGTCTCGTTTTGAAATGCATAAGCCCCATTGATAAAAAGGAAAAGTTCACCATCTTCCATTGCACTGAGGACGGAAAATTGAGTGTTGCAATTGCCATTGTGGAGTGGGGATTGATTCCCCATATTATTTTGTTGCTTCTCACATTATTGAGTAAGTCAAAGGTGGGCATATTTGCTTCATTGGTATCAGAGCCAAATTTGCGGACATTGAGTTAAACTGCCATACATTCAGTTCTAACCATTTTTTTTTTTACATATCATGGATTCAACTAGAGAGACTATAATTGCCCACTCCACCAACGAAAAATGAAAAATTCCCCATGAAGAAAAAGATGAGGACAATGACCACGACGATGAAGAAAACCCAAGGCTTGAAGCAAAGGACGCATCCCTTGAAGATGTAAAAGATTTTTGTAAAGCAGGGATTTAGAAGTACCTATAGTTGGTATGAAGCCAACACCCAATTCCAACCCTCAGAGCTTAGTTGGGGTGCAAATACACGGAGAAATTTTATAAGCCCTCATGGTCTTTAACAAGATATAACAAAAGCTTTCCCTATATGGCTAATGCCAAGAAACCCACAAAGGCTTCTCAACACTCAAGGACTCCTCTCTATTAGACTCCCAAGGTGATACACAGGTAGGGCTACGATGATGCCAAGGTTGACATATGGTCGTGCGGAATAATCCTCTATGCGCTCAGATTGGGTTGTGTCCTGTTCAATGACAAGTTAGGGGTCATGTGTAGGAAAATGTACAAGACTCAATTTATCATCATACACTCATACATTCACCCATCGTCGTCTCTGTATAAATGTGGAAATACAAGAAGTGGCTTTTGTTGTTGCATGGTGGAATGAATTGCCTAAGGATTTTCAAATGGAGATATTTGCTTGGTTGCCCATGGAATTTGTGTATAGGTATCGCATCGTTTGCAAGGAATGGATCGATGGGCCCTTCACGGTTCGTAGCCAAGGATCACCCCATGATCCTAAACCAAATGCAAATTGTAGGCGGGACTCTACTCTGCATTGTGGACCACCTCATTCTTCCAAGACAAGTAGAAAGGGGGGAGTCATTTTTAGTCCCATTTTTTATGGCACTGAATTACCATCTTTGTTTTCCCAAGCAAAGGTGGCTCCCAGGATGGACTAGACTGTTGCCGCTGTGAAAATACATTATACTTTTAGAGGGTTTTGTGTTCGGAATTCAAATCCCCTGAAGAAGCTGAGGATTATATGACGAGTGAAGTTAGAGGTTAATAAAATAGGGAGGCGTTCTATAGATGCAAGACAAATCTAGTGGATACATGAAAATGAGGATGAGTGCCTAAAATTTGACCACCAGATCACGTCTCTGCTGCTCAGGCTTGAAGCGATTCAGGGGGTGAATTCGCTTGTGCGTGGTTCATTGCATCATTAAGATCGTAATGATGTCACAGGCTTGAAGGAGGTTCTGAAAGTGTAAGGCAGAATAAAAAATAGAAAAACAAAAAATTCCACCTACAATACTTCATTACTCTTGCTTCGAGGACAAAGTAATTTTGAAGAGGAAAGAAATGTTATGTATAAAAAATAAGATAAGGATAAGTAAATATAATAGTAAATATCTATAAATAATAAATAAATAAATAGATATGTAAAATGACACAACTCTTCATAACGATGCAAAGAGGCACCCCGTAGACTATATTTATAGTAAGGGCCATTCATTATAAAATATCATATCATTCATTCGTTTATATATATATATATAT
>ML817875.1:59725-72906 GCA_009831015.1 Picea engelmannii
TCCCCTTGTGTTTGTGAGTCTCTAAACACAAAGGGGGAGACTATTACCCTTAATACTTTACTTTATGTTCTAATTTCACTTTGACTTAGGAGATTTAAGTCAAAAGTGAAATATGTCACTTAAGTCATAAAGTGACAATTAATACACTTTGTGGGTGAATTAATAGACATAATGCAAACTAAGGAAACTTGAGAAAGTGGGTTTTCTAAGTGAGATTTTGAGATTAAATCTCATCCATTGATTAGACATGGCTAGATTGAATCTAGGCCATTGGTCTTTTAGGTTTGGCCAAAGAGAGGCTAAAGGAGGCAAAAGGGTTCTCCAAATATAGGCATCTATCTCTAATTGGTTTTCCCCATGGGGTGTTTTTCCAGGGTCACATTGACCGAAAACATGATGTGTTCTTTTGTCATGCATGCTTAGTTATTTTCAGCCTAGTTAGTTGTTAAAAGATCCTAGAGGAGTGTTATATGTTTTAAGGTATTTGCATGTGCTAATACCAGTTACAAAAACACTTGCAAGGGCACCTTAAAAGAGCATTTAACCATGAGTTTGAAGGCAGAATTTGGGGCAGAATTTTCAGACCTGTTTTCTGTCCTAAAACAGCAGCAGGGACAGCTTTGTTATCTCAAACTTAGATCCCAACAAGAGGTCAAAGACAGACCTGTTGGGCAGCCTTCTAGTTCCTCGAAAGTCTACATGGATTAAAATTTTCAGGGCAAGCGGTTTGGCTGATTTTTTGGAGCATTCAGTGGGAAGATTTTTGTTGGGCAAATATCAGATCTGTTGGCTGTTTTTGGACAGCAAGTTTTCAGTCCAAAACAACAAGAAAAATCAGATTTGAAAGTGCCTCGGTTTTCATGCCTATTGGGAAAATTTACACTTGGTTGGCAGCCTCATTTTTCACACTTGAGACTAGTGTGTTTGAGGCTGATTTCAGTTGTTCAGAGTTGTTCAGTTTTTTCTTGGGTAGAGTGTATCAGTTTTAGCATCAGATGGCAGCATTGGCAGTGGCAGGTTTGAGGGTAGAGGATAGACTTGCAGGTGCAAGTAATTGGTTGCCTTGGAAGGAAAGGATAGTGATGATTCTGGACGAGGGAGAGTTATGGGAGATCATGGAGAATCCCATAGTACCTCCTACAGATGTGGTTCTCTTTGTTGAGTTTCATAGACAAAACAAGAGGGCTAAGAGAACAATCCTTGATGCGGTGAAATACCATGTGATTCCTCACATTTTTGGAAAAGACTATGCATATCAGATGTGGCAGTCTCTTTGTAGTCTTTATTAGAGTCCTAACCAGAACCGCAAGATGGTGCTTCAGGATAAGCCGAGGGGCACCAAGATGGGGAAGATGGATACAATTACTTCATACCTCTCGGGATTCACTCAGATTCGAGATGAGTTGGGTGCAGTTGGCGATATAGTAGATTTCTCAGAGTTGGTACGGACAGCCTTGAATGGCTTTACCAAATCATGGGAGAGTTTGCAGGAAAGACTTCAAGATCACTCACTCAACATCTGGCTCAATGCTCAAGTAATCAGCACATGGGTTACGATTATCACTGGCCTTGAGTAGGGCCATGTGGATAGGATGTATATACATTTGTTCTGTGTAAGACGTGAGGGACATTGTATTTTGGACGAAGTACATTTAAAAATAACATCAAAACAGCTTTTTCCATGCACTAAAACTTGTTGATTCACCATTAAAACATTTCTCAGAGCCTTCATTTTTTATACTATTTGGCCACTTCCGCAGTGCATCTTCTCATGACGTATTTATTTATAGACAAAAACTATAGAAGCACATAAACTAAAGACTGTAGAAACACAAGACAATAGAAGCACTAGCCCCAAGGTTAAAGCATGTAACATCAAATTAAAAAAACAAAGGCAGGGATGCAGCTCTCCCTTGTTTGTTTAAGTCATGTGTATCAATAGTATCTTGTTGTCATTTCCAAACTCTTGGGTGGATCCACTCTCAACATGGACCTGGGTGAAGGTTAAGCGACTCTTGTAATAATTCATGAGTTTCAAGTTGGATTGTAATATTTTTCCATCCCCTTTAGAAATTTTCACATCAGTGAGCATCCTCGGCAACTCTTGCAAATGCATCTATAGTCTTCTGCCCATAGAAGAAGGTGAGCTTACTGATAATCTCAGGAATAAATTGAGTAGGAAAGGGTGCTTCCATATCCTTTTGAGAGTAATGTGAGAGATATAGATGGATTTATATGCATCTCTTTCATGCCTTTACTTCAATCTGTCTATTTAATATTGCAGTCATGCAAGATGCTAACCACTGTTCAGATTTCATTTTCCAATTTGTTTTCACATGCTATGTAATTCTCCCTTTCCTAGATTTATTTGAAATTTGTTATGATAACCTTTCATTCTCTGCTTTTCCAAATCGTTGTAAAAGTCTGCTTGCTTAAAAGGATTTTGCAATGTATATTTCTTGGTTAGTATATTGCACTTGTGCTAAGTGAATAACCATTGTACCGAACCACCAGTTGGCCTGTAGTCATTTGGTAGTGTGTTTTTCCTGGTTACCACTCTGGATTTCTATAGCATCCTAAGCCAGCGTTGTGAATATTTTCACTCTGCAAGCTTTAGATAACTTGTGAAGTAAATGTGAAAATGTGCTTTCAGTGACTGATAATTTGAATATTCTCATTTTTGGTTTCACAGGAAAGATTAAACCAGTTGTGATAGCAGTTATTGCCTATTGTTGAATGAGCTATAACTAAATGGGAACCATCCGTTAAATTATCAACAGAACTGCCTTCTGGAACAAGGTTTGAACTGGAAGGTAGTCTATTTTTTTTCATGAGTGCAAGGTTTACTTAAAGTTTTTTGATGTGATTTTTATTTTCATTGTTGGATTAAAATGGTTTATAACTTGTCCATGAATTTGCTGAGTAATTAACTTTCATCAGGAATAATTGCAGTTGCAATGGCATATAAGATGCAGAAATAGAGATATTGTGGCTCTTGTGCAGTCGGGATTCTTTGACAAATGATAAAACGGTTTCTCTTTGGAGGAACTTTAGTTTAATAATCTTTGTATCTAATCTCAAACTTTCATCACCATTTGTGCCAGTTCTCTTGCAACATGCTGGTTATTAATTGTGTTCAGGGAAATGTGGCTACTTGCATCTACAGCATATTACTGTATTTTCAGTTCCACACTTGCTATATGAGCTTCAGAGGAATGTTGTGCCTTAGATCTTAAAATTAAATCCCTTTCTCAGTTCCATTGTTTCTCCATGAGCTTCAGATGAGTGCCATGTACTATTGACATGAGCTTCAGATGAATATTGTTCTTTGTATGTTAACATTAATGGTTCTTTTATAGAAATATGGATCCCGTATTTCCTAGAGTTCGATGGCCAATAATATGTTGTGAGGGACATATGGTACCTGCCATTTGCAACTTACTATTGTGCATTTCTCAAAACAAAAAATGCAATGACTTGTTGACAGGGAGATATGGCACCTTAGAATTCTTATACAATCTCTAAATTTTCAATAATATGATTGATTAATAGAACCATCTCCAATTTGAGGGCAATATTTGTACGATTTTCTGTTTACTTTGCAAAGTGCCTTCCAGTACACAATACTATCACTTCATCTGAAAGTAAACCAAAGAGATGATTCGATAGTCTCCAGTGAGTTTTCAAGCAGCATAGCTTTTTCAGTTTGATATGAAGTATGTAGAAAAAATGCATCTTACTATTGGTCTTCTCAGCGTTGTAGCAATCAATTAGTCAAAGACAAATGTAATCATGCTTCCCATTATTCTATATTAATCTTTGAGCAAATCACTTTCAGAAGTACCTAATTATACCATTTGTGTGAAATTTACCAACATAGCTTTTCAATGAACTCAGGGATTACTTTGACAGAAACTGAAGTTATTGGACAGGATTGTTGTCTTGGGTTTCTCTTAAGCATATTGACTATGCAAAGTTATTGAAGAAATCCAAGCATATTCCTTCTATAGATGCAGTAAAAGGAATTTCCTGAAAACATCAAGAAATATGACACTTTACTTTGATTCTTTAGAAGAAACATAGTCTTCTGGTAAGATTCTTTTTAAGAGGGAAATTATACACTTGGGATTTTTAGAGTCTCTAAATGATTTTGTTGGAGGAAATATTAATGAATATCAAATGTTATTGAAATGTAGATCACCATCTTCATCTTCATTGAAATTTTATATGTTTGCATGTTTATTTTATGTTATCTAATACCTAAGTTATTATTGTTGTATTTTTATGAGTTCTTTCCATTTCATGCATCTTCTGTACCTGGTAATTATGAAATTGATCAGCCAAAAAGCTTTAAATTAAAACTTGTTGAAAGGGTATTGCACCCATGCAAATAAAATTTGAGAAGGAAGCAGTTATTAGAAAGTGGTATATGATTCTTGATTTCCCACCCATTTCATAGCAATGAAACACGAGCAGTTATGGCATTGCTAGGTTTTTCAAGAAATGTTTGCTTTCATTTTCCTTCGGGGAAATCATAGCACTGTTGAATACACAGATCCAATGGATGTGGAGTTCATTCATCTTTTCCTTGATCCTAAAATTGTGTTCTTAAACAATTAAATGCATTTGTTAACATCAACCAAAGTAACAAAACAATGAGAGATGGTTAGTGCTTGTGATAGCAATATGAATTAAAGCTTAATCATAATCTTTCTTGTTGTGATAATGATTACAAAATAAATAAAAGTTACATAACTTGAAAAGTAGCACATGTTAGGCCAATCATAAACCAGCTAAAGTTGCAGTAAAATATATTTTTTCTTCGTTTAACTAACATGAAGAATGGAGTTTTTTGTAGTATGTGCTAAAATTTTAAATTAAAAAGTACCTAGGCAAGTGTTTCTCATTCCTAGGCGCCTAAGGGGTGAGAAAGTGCCTAATGTGAGCCCTAGTCATTTAATTTGTGAGATGCAAATTAAAAGGTGACTTTATGACATTAGCGAGGGTGAGTGAATAGACACTCAATCTCAACCACTCATCTAATCCAATCTCAATCGTTGGATTACGAAACTCCTCACTTACCTCATGAGGTCGATTAGGGTTGAAGGGCGCACCCATTGTTGAGTTGTTCATTCATTGCTGAGAGAGCAAGAGAGAGCATTTTCGAGCAACAAGAAAGAGGTTATTTCTGAGAGCTAGGGCATGCATTCCAAGGCAAAATACTAGCACAAACATCAAGACAAAAGGTTCAACATACACAGGAGGCCGTACAATACGGATTTCAAGGTCCATACAGTCTTTTGTGCACAGAAATCGAGGCAACATACAACATTTAATTATGTCTGTATGGTACAGATTTATCAGTCCGTACAGTCGTACTTTTGGCACAGATTTTGAGGAGGGACAAACAACCGTACTCAGGTCGTACCGTACAGGTTTCGTACAGGTCAATATAGTCCTTTCTTGGCACATAAATCGAGGTAGGTTGTTGTGTGGTGTTTTTGGAAAGTTTGGCATGATTTTCAAGGCAGTTGTACAACCATTAATGCACCAAAAAAATTATTGAAGTTGTTGGCACAAATTTCTAGGCTGTCGTACAACCATTTGGAGGCACAGAGATCGAGGAGCAGACTTGTAATTTATTGCAGAAAATTTTGGAAAGAGTTGAGGAGTTTGGCTCCTTTTCCTATGTGAAGACTTGGCACGGTTATCAAGATAAGTTTGTCATTAAATTTCTGAAGATGAACATGATGAACATGCTGTAACATAATTTCTCTGAAGCTCTTAAATAATAAAAATCTCCTTCTCACTGGTTTTCCTTGTTAGGATATAGAAGATGGTGTGCTCGTTTTACCATTGACGATACCCTCGTCACCCAACCACAGGTCGAAGCCTCCCTCCGAGCACCTTAACCTTGACTGAGAATTCCTCCGAAAGCAAACCCTAGGCTAGATAGCCAAACAAAGAGTAGTGCATCAATCCCCAAGGATAGCGCATCACAAAAGACTGATCAAATGTTCCAAACCCTAGCCAAGAGATATCTAAGCCAATACTGAAACTAGCTGCTGCTGCAGCTGCAGCTGCAACCCTCCTCCAAACCTGCACACCAGACTGCAACTGTAGTGCGCACCAACTGGGAAAACTGCAATCCTGAGATGCTGCAAATGAAAACCGACGCCCTGTCTTTATAGTAATCCTGCCAGTTTGCTGGGGCTGAATTCTCCTTCTGGGTATGTGTCTGTTGAGTATATGATTATTAATTATGGTCTACTTCTTCTCTTGGAGGTTAATAACCTAATATAAATTTTCTTCTTGAGCCAACAAGGCTTCTAGGGTTATTAGCCAACTCATTAGGGTTTCTCTTGCTTTCCAGAGTCTTCTATTCTCGTCAGGTTCACACGTGGGGGTAAATACCTCCCGCAGCTACCATAATATTAACATTCCCCTTGTGGGGTTTTCCAGGGTCGTTGTTAGACGAAAAATCTGTGTTATAAGTTTATGAGTTTATGTGCTGTTGATATTTTATTTTTGCATTAAAAACGAAGTTCAGAATTCTCATGTTTCAGTTCTGAAAATTATTTTCTGCTGAGTTTTATTTGTTGTTATAAAACTGGGTTTGGGCATTAAACATTGGCTGAAAAATCAGCGAGACTGAGACTGGGTTGGGGTCTGAAATTTTACATGGTATCAGAGCTGAGTTAAGAGAATCAAAGATATTTCAGCAAGTTAGAAAGTTGGGACAACAGTTACTTCACAGGGCAGAATTTTGAATTTGTCATTTTCAGCAGAAAATGGTCAATGGCTACAGGTTTGAGAGTTGAGGACAGACTTGATGGGGCAACAAACTTTGGTGCTTGGAAGGAGAGGATGATCTTCTTGTTGCAAGAAAATGAGTTGTGGGACATTGTGGAAAATACCGCAACTCATCTTGTGGTGGTACCTACTGATGCTACTCTTCTTCCAGCTTACACTAAGAAGAGTATCAAGGCTAAGAGGATTGTTCTTGATGCCATCAAACACCATTTGATTCCTCATTTGACGGGGAAGGCAAATGCCTATGAGATGTGGGAGTTTTTGACTAAATTGTACCAGAGTACTAATGAGAATTGGAAGATGGTTTTAAGGGAAAAACTAAAGAGCATAAAAATGACCAAGACTAAAAATGTGGTCACATACCTTACTAGATTGACACATGTGAGAGATGAGCTTGGAGCTGTGGGGGATGCAATAGTTGACAGTGAGCTTGTGAGAACAACATTGAATGAAGTTTCCAAACAATGAGTTGTTTTTGTGGAGGGCATTGTTGCTAGGGAGAAGCTTCCCAAATGGGAACGTCTTTGGAATAACTTTGTTCAGGAGGAGACTCTCTTTGGAATAACTTTGTTCAGGAGGAGACTCAGAGAGGTTATGTACATGGCAGTTCATCTATAAGTCATGAGGAGGAGAATGTGGCTCTTGCTACCACTAGCAAGAATAAGTTCAAAAAGGGTCCAAAGGGAGGAAACAAGCCCAAGGTTGAAGGGGAGAAAGACATGAACAAAGTCAAGTGCATTGCATGCCATAAGTTTGGGCACTATGCAGGTCAGTGTCCTAACAAGAAGAAGAAACAAACAACAGCGGTGGAAGAGTTTTCCACCAAGTTGAACAAGGAGTTTTCGTTGGTTGTGTGTCTATCCACAAGGACCACTCATTCAGATGCTTGGTATATTAATAGTGGTCCCTCTCGCCATATGACAGGGGTTCGTGAGCATTTGACAGACCTCACACAGATTGAAGATGTTGAGGTAGTGCTTGGAGATGACCGTGAGGTCAAGGCAGTTGGTTGCGGGACTGTATCATTTCAGAGGGAGTCTTTGCCTCCCATGTCTTTGACAGAGGTTCTATATGTTCCGGGTTTGAATAAAAACTTAGTGTCAGTTTCTGCTATTGAGGAGAGGGGCTGTGAGGTCTTGTTCTGTGATGGGCAGGTGCTCCTTTACCCAAAGGGGTCTAGTATCACTTCGGCCAAAGTGATTGGGACTAGACATGAAAAGCAGTACAAGCTTATGTTCCAGCCAACTAGAGCATTGATTCATACTACCAACAACAGTGACCTATGTGAGATATGGCACAAGAGGATGGCAGATTTGCACCATGGGGCTTTGAGGGTAATGAGGGAGATGGTGACAGGAGTTCTAGATTTCAGTTCAGAGCACCATGAGTTGTGCAAGGGGTGTGCAGGAAGAAAATCAGAGTTCTGAGGACGGACAATGGGGGTGAGTATACCTCCAAGGAGTTCATGGACGTCCAGGAGAGAGTTGACTGTTCCTTACAACCCACATCAGAATGGGGTTGCAGAGAGGAAGAACATGGCCATTGTTGGGGCTCCGAGAGCCATGCTACATGATCAAGGGCTGCCACTATTTCTATGGGCTGAGGCATGCTACACTGCAGTTTATTTGCAGAACAAGAGTCCTCACAAGGTTGTGGGGAGCATGACTCTTGAGGAGGCTTTTTTTGGGAAGAAGCCTGAGGTGGTGCACCTTCGGATTTTTGGGTGCATCACTTATTCACATGTCCCTTCTGAGAAGAGGACAAAGCTGGAGCCCATGACAGAGAGAGGGATCTTTGTTGGGTACAATGAGACTTCAAAGGATTTTCTTATATACCTTCCTTCCTCGAGGAAGACTGTCTTGAGGAGGGATGTTAGATTTGAGGAGGACAGAGCCTTTAGGAAGTCTAGAGGGATAGAGAAGGGTGAGCAGTCTTCACTTCAGATTCAGGTGAGTCCGCAACAAACTACAGTGACACAAAGTTCAGGGACACACGTTTCAAAGACGGCAGGTTCACAGGTGACAGGGCCACAAGATTCAGGTTCGCAGGCTATTGGTCCACAGGTTTCAAGAACGAGTACTCCATAGTCTATTTCAGGATCACTGTCATCCGGAGATGGGGCTGAGCAGGGAGAGTCCCCTCCACGAGACACTACTTTAGAGAGGAGGAAGCTCTAGTGGCTTCAGGATACTTTGAGGGAGGCATAGGGTTCGGTGGGGAATCCTAGACAGGCAGTGAGGGAGAGTAAACCTCCCGAGAGGTTTTGCAGCTACATCACAATGGTGAGCAGTATTCGGGAGTCTGAGCCTTCCACTTTTGAGGAGGCTTTCGGTAGACAGGTTTGGAGAGATGCCATGATGGAAGAGTACAATTCCATCATGACGAACGATGTCTGGGAAGTTGTTCCTAGACCTGAGGGGAAGTCGGTGGTGACTTCCAGGTGGCTCTATAAACTAAAACATGTTGCAGATGACAACATTGAGAAGTACAAAGCTTGCTTTGTGGCTCGGTGGTTTTCACAGGTTGAGGGAGTCGACTATGATGAGACCTTTGCACCGGTTGCTAAATATACTTCGATCAGGGCAGTGATCTCCATTACAACAGAGATGGGTTGGAAGATCCACCAGATGGGTTGGAAGATCCACCAGATGGATGTGAAGACCGCATTTCTGAATGGTCTTATACAGGAGGAGGTATATATTGAGAAACCATTGGGCTTTGAGGTGCATGAAAGAGAGTCTCATGTGTGTAGACTAAAGAAGACATTGTATGGGTTGAAACAAGCTCCCACAACTTGGTATTCGAGGATAGATGCCTATTTGCAGCAGTTGGGTTTTGAGAAGAGTGAGACAGATCCCAACCTATGCTACATTGTGGTTGGAGAGGATCCTCTCATTCTTATGCTATATGTGTGATCTTTTCATTACAGGAGCATAAAGACTCATTAGTAGCTGCAAGGAGAGACTAGCTTCAGAGTTCGAGATGACTGATATCAGACTGATGCATTACCTTTTGGGATTGGAGGTTTGGTAGGAGCCTAGACACATCTTCCTGGGACAGGGGAAGTATGTGTGTGACATACTGAGCAGATTTCAGATGGAGGATTGTAGGCCCATGACCACTCCCATGATTACCAACTGGAAGAAGCTTCATGCTTCTGAGTCACAGTTGGTGGATTCCACTTTGTATCGTCAGTTGATCGGGTCATTGATGTATTTGGTCAATACCAACCCAAATATTTGTTTTGTTGTTAACACTCTCAGTCAGTTCATTGTGGAGCCTAGGAGAGTGCACTGGGTGGCAACAAAACATGTGCTCAGGTATCTTTGTGGTAGAATAGATTATGGTCTGGACTATCAAAGAGGAGATGGAGTTCATTTGGTTGGCTATACAGATTCGGATTGGGCAAGATGTGTCAGTCACAGGAAGATTACTTCAGGATGTTGTTTAGGATTGGGCTCAACAATTGTGTCTTGGTTCAGTCAGAAGCAAAAGTCAATGGCTTTGAGTTCTGCAGAGGTTGAGTATATGGCAGCCAGTCAGGCTAGTTGTGAGGCCCTTTGGCTTCGCAAGTTACTGGTGGGATTGTTCGGTGTGCAGTTGAGGCCTACTGTGATTTACTGTGATAATCAGAGTTGCATCAAAGTCTTGGAGAATCCAGTTTTTCATGACAGGTCTAAGCATATCGAGATTGGTTATCACTTCATTCGTGACTATGTTCAGAGAGGAGCTGTGGAGCTACAATACATATCTACAGAGGAGAAGGTTGCAGACATACTTACCAAAGCATTGAGCAGAGGCAAGTTTGTATTTTTCAGGGACAAGCTTGGAGTGGTGAGTAACAGTTTCCTCGGTAAGAGGGAGTGTTAAAATTTTAAATTAAAAAGTACCTAGGCAAGTGTTTCTCATCCCTAGGTGCCTAAGGGGTGAGAAAGTGCCTAATGTGGGCCCTAGTCATTTAATTTGTGAGATGCAAATTAAAAGGTGACTCTATGACTTTAGTGAGGGTGAGTGAAGAGACATTCAATCTCAACCACTCATCTAATCCAATCTCAACCATTGGATTAAGAAACTCCTCACCTACCTCACGAGGTCGATTAGGGTTGGTGGGTGCACCCATTGTTGGGTTGTTCATTCATTGTTGAGAGAGCAAGAGAGCGAGCATTTTCGAGCAGCAAGAAAGAGGCCATTTTTGAGAGCTAGGGCACCCAGGCCAAGGCAGAATACTAGCACAAAAATCGAGGCAAAATGTTCAACATACACAGGAGGTCGTACAGTGCGAATTTTGGTGTCCGTACAGTCTTTTGTGTGCACAGAAATCGAGGCAACAAACATCATTTAATTATGTTTGTACGGTACAGATTTATCAGTCTGTACAATCGTACTTTGGCACAGATTTTGAGGGATAGACAACCGTACTCGGGTTGTACTATACGGATTTTGTATAGGTTCGTACAGTTATTTCTTGGCACATAAATCGAGGCAGGTTGTTGTGTGGTGTTTCTGGAAAGTTTGGCATGGTTTTCAAGGCGGTCATACAACCATTAATGCACCCAGAAAATTGTTGAAGCTGTTGGCATGAATTTCTAGGCAATTGTACAACCATTTGGAGGCGTAGAGATCAAGGAGCAGATCTGTAATTTATTGTAGAACATTTTGGAAAGATTTTTGAGGAGTTTGGCTCATTTTTTTGTGTGAAGACTTGGCACGGTTATCGAGATAAGTTTGTCATTAAATTTCTGAAGATGAACATGCTGTAACATAATTTCTCTGAAGCTCCTAAATAATACAAATCTCCCTCTCACTGGTTTTCCCCTCGTGGGTTTTTCCAGGGTCGTTGTTAGACCAAAAATCTTTGTGTTATAATTTTTTGAGTTTGTGTTGTCGATATTTTATTTCTGCATTAAAAACGAAGCTCAAAATCCTAATGTTTCAGTGCTGAAAATTATTTTCTGTTATAAAACTGGGTTTGGGCATTAAACATTGGCTGAAAAATCAGCGAGACTGAAACTGGGTTGGGGTCTGAAATTTTACATGGTATCAGCATTGAGTTAAGAGAAGTAGAGATATTTCAGCAAGTCAGAAAGTTGGGACAACAGTCACTTCACAGGGCATAATTTTGAATTTGTCATTTTCAGCAGAAAATGGTCAATGGCTACCACGGGTTTGAGAGTTGAGGACAGACTTGATGGGGCAACAAACTTTGGTGCTTGGAAGGAGAGGATGATCTTGTTGTTGTAAGAAAATGAGTTGTGAGACATTGTGGAAAATACCGCAACTCATCCTGTGGTGGTACCTATTGATGCTACTCTTCTTGCAGCTTACACTAAGAAGAGTATCAAGGCTAAGAGGATTATTCTTGATGCCATCAAGCACCATTTGATTCCTTACTTGACGGGGAAGACAAATGCCTATGAGATGTGGGAGTCTTTGACTAAATTGTACCAGAGTATTAATGAGAATCGAAAGATGGTTTTGAGCGAAAAACTAAAGAGCATAAAAATGACCAAGGCTGAAAATGTGGTCACATACCTTACTATATTGACACAGATGAGAAATGAGCTTGGAGTTGTGGGGGAGGCCATAGTTGACAATGAGTTTGTGAGAACAACATTGAATGGAGTTTCCAAACAATGGGTTGTTTTTGTGGAGGGCATTGTTTCTAGGGAGAAGCTTCCCAACTAAGAACGTCTTTGGGATGACTTTGTTCAGGAGGAGACCCAGAGAGGTTATGTACATGGCAGTTCATCTACAGGTCATGAGGAGGAGAATGTGGCTCTTGCTACCACTAGCAAGAAGAAGTTCAAAAAGGGTCCAAAGGGAGGAAACAAGCCCAAGGGTGAAGGGAAAAAAGACACGAACAAAGTCAAGTGTTTTGCATGCCATAAGTTTGGGCACTATGCAGGTCAGTGTCCTAAGAAGAAGAAGAAACAAACAACTTCAACAACGCTGGAAGCGTTTTCCACCAAGTTTGACAAGGAATTTTTCTTGGTTGTGTGTCTATCCATGAGGACCACTCATTCAGATACATGGTACATTGACAGTGGTGCCTCTCGCCATATGACAGGGGTTCGTGAGCACTTGACAAACCTCACACAGATTGGAGATGTTGAGGTAGTGCTTGGAGATGATCGAGAGGTCAAGGTAGTTGGTTGCGGGACTGTATCATTTCAGAGGGAGTCTTTGCCTCTCATGTCTTTGACAAAGGTTCTATATGTTTCGGGCTTGAAGAAGAACTTAGTGTCAGTTTCTGCTATAGAGGAGAGGGACTATGAGGTCTTGCTCCGTGATGGGCAGGTGCTCCTTTACCCAAAGGGGTCTAGTATCACTTCGACCAAAGTGATTGGGACTAGACATGAGGAGTTGTA
>ML817876.1:0-16739 GCA_009831015.1 Picea engelmannii
CTCCAATTTCTTCACCATCTCCATGGATACTAAGTTATCAGTGCTCCCACTTTCGATTATCACCTTGCATACTATGTCTTTAGTCTTTAAAGTTGTTCTGAAGGGATTGTTCCTCTGCATTGGATTTTCAACTTCTGCCTCTGGTTTTAAGAGAACATTTTTCAACATCAGGGATCTTCCATCCTCTGCTCCTTCTTATTCAACATCTCTTCTCTGTTCTTATGAAATGTGAGCTTCACCTCCTCCTTATTTATTTTTCTCGAGACATTCACAAGACATGTGTCATGTCTTTCCATAGGCATAGCATCTTACTTCTCCTCCTCCTCTTCTTCCTCTTCCTCTAGAAGAACTTCTTCAACCACCCTATCTTTCTCGGAAACTTCCTCCTCTTTCTGAGTGATCGTGTGGTTTCTCAGTCTTGTCCTTAGAATTATGTTCTCTATCATGGGTAACTCCCTTTCTTTTGTTTGGGACTGGAATTTTACCTCTTCCTCGTTGGCTTTGCTTTCTAGCCAACTTCTCCTCTGCCTTTAGTGAAAAATGATAAGCATCCTCCACTGTCCTTATTGACATCATGTTGAGCTCATCCTAGATTTCATATCTCATGCCATTTATATACCTGGAAAATTTTTCTTCATCTCTCTCTATTTGTCCATTTCTGATGTTCATCCTATAGAACTCCTTTGTGTACTCCTTAATTGACATCCCCTTATGTCTCAGGTTCTGCATTTTCCTAACAAATTGATCTGATAATATTTGGGCATGAACTTAGCCTTCAACTTGGCTACCATTATGTCCCAGCTCTTTATCTTCTTCTTTCCTTTGCTTCTCCTCTCAGCCTGCCGTTCATCCCACCACAGTGTTGCGTGTCCTTCTAGTCTGGTGACAGTTTGTTTCACCCTTTTCTCTTCATCGACATCTTCGTAGTCGAAATGATTGTCCATGGATCTTATCCAATCCAGCAGCTCTTCAACATATGAATTGCCTTCATACATTGGGACCTCTATCTTGGCTCTCCCTCCCAATCTGGAAACTGCTCTCAACAAGCGTTCTTTGACAACATCCTCTCTTGCAGCTTCTCCGACGTCATTCTCACCCACATTTTTTTTTCTCTCTGCATCGCTGACGTCTCCATCATTGGGTGATTCTCTCTATTTTCCCCCCATCACCTCTAATCTTTCATGGATTTCTCACATCTCCCTTTCTACAGCTCGAATGGCCAAAGGTGGTTCCACTCGTCTCCTTGGTGGCATTGTGTTGATTGTCTTCTACACATAGAGTACAACTTCAAGTCCTTCCTGTATCCTCTCTTTTTCCTGTTGTCTGCAAGAAAAAATTCAGTTATGACACCACTTGATGGTATCAAACTATCTCATTTCACCGTCCTTTTGTCTGTGGTCTGCAAACACAAATTAGGCTCTAATACCACTTGAGGAAGACCCCACTTCTCTCCTAAGGGATGTGCGACCTCCCGGTCTAGGATCGATCAAGAAACTGAGTAGGATCGACTCTTTGGGTCCCTACTAGACCCCAAACCCACTTACACGGGTCCTTTCTCCAAATGCGTAGGTCGTATGAGACCCACGAGTTCTTTCATGGGCACTGCCCAACTTCCACCCAAACTGGGCGCTAGCTCTTCCCCAGAATAAATGCCTTACCTTTCATGTCCACGAGTGTGACCACTCACCTGACCAATAGGCACTTAGCGACTTCGTGTATTCGGTGTTTTCATCTGTGCCAACCCCAACTTTATGACTCTCAAAATCCTGATGTGGGGCCTAGAACGTGTTATCTCCTCCCTTAACCTTCAACGATGTGACCCCTCACTATGGACCGAGGCCAATCTCTTGATAACTTCACAGTTTCGCGTATCGCGTCCCTCGAAGAGTTTGTCCGCTCATATTCCCTATTTCTGAAACCTGAAATCTAGGCTCTCCTTACGTTAGATCAACGGTCCATGATCTGTGTGATCTGACAGTACTGCTTTCTGCTTCACAAACTCGGGACTTCACGTTTCGCGAATTTGGAGGACTCCTCACCTATCTTCACCCGATATCTAAACTCACGAGTTTCTTGGGACCGGATCTACGGCCGACACTTTCCTTCGATCAACGACTATGATCATTTTGCGATCTTGGGTTTCGTGAGATTTCTTGTCCTACACACTTCCAAGGGTTAAATATCGTGCACTTATCTCTAGATCCAATGAATGTTGGTCCATGCGCTCAAATCTAATGGTCAAGATCTGATCTTCTCCCCGCACTTTTTCTAGTAACTGGACGTTAATCTAACGATCCATATCCCTTCTGCAACCAATCTAACAGTTGTTTCTGCTCCTCCTCCTGAGATTTTGACTCGTCTGACTCAAAAAGTTTCTAAGTCTTCAAAGGTCCCTACCTTTGAACTTCCTGTGAATCCATCTCTCAGACTTCGACTACACTTATGAAAGGTTCTATCCCTCTTGAGCTTGGCCTTTGTGAAGCTTTCGAATTCACGTGCACGCCTTGTGTTTCAGGGATTTTTATAACTCGGATCCGAAGGATTTCTCGTAGAGAAATTCTTCTCGCCCTCCTCGCGTTCTCCTTTTACTCTATGCACACTTTGCAGTAGATTCTTACATAGGTTTGAGTTCCTGCGAACGACCGTGCATTCCTTACAGCAGTCACTTGCACTCCTTGCAAGGGGAAAGTTTCGTGCTATCTCTTCTAAGATTCGGAATCGGAACAGATTCTATCAATGCACTCCTTGAATTCTGTGTGCACACCTTGCACCACTCGACAGAAGAGAAACAATTGAAACTTCTCCTAACATTCACAGTTCCATCTATTCATAACAAAATTCATTCGTTCATTCATGAAAACATGATAACAGGGAATTGCACAACAATGTCCACACCATCCATTGGGTCAATTTTCCTCTATTATATTTTGAAATGAAAATGGCTACAATTGTAATGAAAAACAAAAACTAAAAACTCAGAAAACTCCTATTAACTTCTAGCTAGCCTCATTTGGGTGTACAAAACCTTTATTTATCTCAGAGTGCTCTTAGGGTTCCTCCTGACTACTTGTCTACATCAAAACCTAACCTACAGATATCTTAGTCCAGTCACATTCCAGATTCGGAGCGAAAACTCCCACTTTGCTCGTGATCACTCAAGCATGTCTCAAAATATTGTTTCGACGCTGAGTTAAGGCGTACTTCAAAATATCTATTGCAACTGCCAGCGTTGAGATTCCGTACAGACTCCCAGACGTTGATAGGTCCTGCTTCGTGTGCTTGCCAGCGATGCTCCTGCATCACCTCCCCTTTATATAAAACCCATGCCTAAGGCCTATTAGGCTTCTTGGATGTGGAACCTTGTCATATTGTCATCCAATACTTTCTCGCTATTTATCATAGCCAGTTTCATGCATTGTGGTCTGGTGTGGGAACCTATTCCTTGATATAATTGTATTCCCTATCCTTGCAATATTATCATGTATTCCCTCTGATATTTCCATATTGACTGGATTGACATGTATCTGTGCTTGGATAGCGTTGATATAATTTTATCATATGATTTTCTCTTTGTGACGTTAATGTGTCACATAATGTGTTATCTTTTTACCTCGTGGTTTCTTTCCATTTGTCGCATCCAAAATTGAGTAATCGTGATATCCATATGATATACCTACCGGAATTGACACTTAGTTACTTGAAGTCTGCCTAATATACTGTTGACAAATATTTATGTCAACATTACTCAGTCGACAAAGCATTGCCAGGCTCCCTCTCGAGTCACACTACATGCGCAAAGTTTCTCGTATTCTGGTTAAATATTGACGCATTGTTCTTATGAAATTTATCATGGTACTCACCTTATGTATAAACATAGCCATTTACTTACTCCTCGCGTTATTGACATTGATGACACTTATGTCAAAAGTCCATGTTATGTATAACAAACCAACATATTATTTTATGTTACATGACCCACGTTTTCTCTCCAATAATTTAAATATGGCTTTGGGTTTATATCATGTTTCTTCTTTTTATGATGTTGGCTTAATCCCAAACCTTTATGTTATACTCCAACATACGAAAAGGTGGAAGGTATATATTACTATATCTTATTGGCTCACATAAATTCATTTTTGGACCTATACAACCCCTTTTGTTATCTATGATATACTTTATTCTTCTAACCTTTTAATAAAGAGAGAATAAGCAATCTATCGAAAGCTTATGTCCAACAAATTACTTCTATTAGAAATATTTCGAATACACCATACATTATCTTCCTTCTTTCGATTGTGGTCCAATTAAAAGGGTTTGTCATTTGACCCTTGTGTCATTGGAGGAAATAAAAAATATATATTTTTAAAAGGAAGATAGATGGGCTACAAGCAATTTCATCGATCTCATACATGGAGAGCACAATGTGTATATTTTTTATGACCAGCGAATCCACTGCATATATTGAAGAAAATTTTGAACGAATCAAACTCACGTGGTATGAAGAATGCGAGTGGTACTCTTAATTTATTAACTAGAACCGATATTTCATTCTCTTGAGAGTATTGTATGGATGCGAACCCTGGATGGAGTTAAGCCAAATCATGAATATGAGAACGGTCAATATGCAACGTTCTTCCCTTATGACTGCAAATTATGAGTATAACTTCCAATATAAATCTTTCATCATTATCAGATGCATCCAAGTGAGATATAATACCACTTCCCAAAGAGGCAGCGATGGCGCAAACTTCAACACCTTTCACGGTATCCACATAATGATCATTGTTTATAGTGATGAAGATAACCTAGTTCAAGGTTTTACATTCATGCAGTGACATTCTGGCTCAAGTGGACACCAATATTGAGTCCAACAAGAATGCATGGAATGCAATAATTTATGAATGTGTGCAAACCATCATGGAAATAGAAGCCATAAGTGGTCTCTGTGTGCTTGCAATTAACATTCTTGGTCGATTTTTATCAAATCGTGATAATAACATCCAACATGTGGCTCTGAATATACTAATGAAGGTAATCATTGTGGATTTGCACACAGTGCACAGGCATCAAACAACCTGTGCAATGGTTCAGATGGCCCTCTCGAAGCTATCATCTCGCTTCCCACCTTTCTCAGAGCGAATTAAAGATTTTATTATTCAGCACAAGATAAACCATGCTCTAGAATTGTAGAAGAGGTCAATTGAATTTGGCTCCATTCTTCACAAACATCAAAATCTTAAGTCAGCATTGGTGGAGAGAATTCCAGTTCTAGATGTATCTGCTGGGGATTTTCTTCAAGATATCTTAGGAATTGGTTCTTACTCAGCTCCAACATTACCATCTTGGCCAGGCCTCTACTGGGAGTGAATATGTTCTTTTGTATCTTATATCAATTGGGACACCTCATGCACCTGTACAATCCACTGTTACAGCATTGGCCTTAACATCTTCCAGTCGCTTACTCCTTTGGATCCATTATCACAATTGGCATTGTTATCCTCTATGGCATCTCCATCACCACAAATGTAACATCCCTCTCTTGCATGCACTTAGCGAACTTATTCTTTGAGGACACTTGCATGCAAGTGATCCGGATTATTATACCTTTGACCGTTGATTATTATTATTTGGCATTATGGATGTGATTATATGTTATTTTGTTGTATTGACTTAGACATGTGCGATTGACTTGGTTCTCCTAAGTCTGCAGGATTTGGACCTCGAGGATGTTGAGGCATTGATGAAACCCTTGGACTTTGGATCGAGTCAGAGAGTGGACTATTGGGGTTTGATTGTTGTATATATATGACATATGTGCATCTGATTAGATGTTGTGATTATGGATTTTGTTCTTACATGATTCGTTGATGATGTAGGTTGACGATAGCTTTCCGAACAGACTCACATGTGGAGTAGAGGGGTCACGCATGACTACTAGAGACATTGAGGGAGAGGTGTGGACAACAGCCCTGCCACAGCATAATAGCACTCCCGTCGTGGCTCAAACTATAGGTTAATGATTACCTAGTTCGAGAAGACCCACGATGTCATGAGGGAAGACTACGACAGTCGCTCACGATGATTCTAAGGGGTACGCAATAAGGAAGGGGCCTTATTCCTTAGAGGCCCTTAGTCTCCCACAAGATCACCTGACGGAGTATTAACTCCAGGGGTTTTTTATGTCTACCAAGTCAGTCAAGATGTGAGTGGCACCCTTGGAGAACGTAGTGCGTCCTGAAGGGCACGTCGCGCAAGAAAAATGGAAAAAGGCGAGTGGCACCCTTGGAGAACGTAGTGCGTCCTGATGGAAACGCCGTACAAGAAAAATGGAAAAAAGGCGAGTGGCACCCTTGGAGCACGTAGTGCGTCCTGAAGGGCACGTCGCGCAAGAAAAACAAAAAAAGGTGAATGGCACCCTTGGAGCACGTAGTGCGTCCTGAAGGGCACATCGTGCAAGGGAAAAATAATGAGGCGAGTGGCACCCTTGGAGAACCTAGTGCGTCATGAAGGGCACGTCGTGTTGTTAATTAATAACTGAATAAACCTAGATGGCCTTCGAACGAATGATGTGATGAGAAAGTTTTAAAAACAATTTTTTTTTCCTAATTAAAATGTCGCCTAGCCTCGGAAATTAAAATCTAGGTCTAAAGTAATACTTGTGGTAAAAATAATAATAATAATAATAATAATCATCTTTAAACATGTGACAAAAAGGGGGTAAGAAACTTGATTAAATTATTAAAATCAAATTACTTTGGGGGATTAAATTTTTAAAAAGGGGGGAATTGATTTTTTTGTTACTTATGCTAATTAAAAAATTATTAATTAAAAAGAAAAAGGGGAAAAGGGTAATTTCCTACACTTGCTAATTTGAGTTTTAGATAAAAAGGGAAAGAGGGAAATTTAAAAGAATTAGGAAACTAAGGGAAAAAGGGGAAAACATAAAGAGAAAGGAAAACATAAGGAAAAAGTAGAATGACTAACTTAGTAAGGTATCTTGCCATTAAGAACTTTATAAATTGATCTCAACTAGTAAATTAGTAAGGGGGTAAGTCATTAAAATGTGTAAGGGACTATGAGGACACCAAGGAGTGATTCTAGGAATGCTTTTAGGTGGGTGAGGGAAATAGGAGTAATTAAATAATTAATTAAATTAATTTTTGGTGCAATGAAGGGGATGGGTGACACATGTACGGGGAGGATTTTTCTGAATTAAATTTTTGAACAATAAATTAAATGGGAAATTGGGGAAGAAAATGACTTAGAAAATCTATATAAAGGAGGGAGGAGAAGGATGATGGATCTCCTTTATTATGCATAACATTACGCTGCAGAATTTTAGACTCGACTGACTTGTCTTGTGGGAGTTGGGATACCCAGCTCAGTGAGAAGTGGTAGCTCGGCCTTGCGAGGCAAGCTGGGAATGACATCATGGTTGATCTCTAATCTTGCACCTTCATGTGAATGACAAAATCTACGTTGAATGTTTGATCCTTGGTATGGTTGGTGTATATTATACTCCTACGATTGACTGTTCTTGTTGCGATCTTCTACTGCTTCTCGTTTTGTTGAATGACCCTTAAACAAGTCCAGTTTTTAATTAGTTTTTACTATTGAAGGAATCCTTAGTGTAATCGCTTCAGAAGATTGCCCACACATTCGATTTAATCCTTGAAACAACATTTCATTTTTCTTCTATTGAATTAATCCTTGAATGACCACTTCCTTGGAGCAACCCCTGCCCTCACTGTGTAATCACGTCAGTAAGTTGCACAAGAATTTCATTAAAAGAGATATGATTCTAAACCTTGTGCATTCTTGCTTACATGTTAGCCTGGGATTTTCTATATATCATGATGATTCCTATGCATGGAATTTTTTTCCTGTGGATGGTGTTTTACCTGTAGGAATGGTGATTCCCTATGTTTTATATATATCATTACGACTTGTTACATAGCCTACGATTTGCTATATATCATTATGATCCATGTGGATGGAATTTTTTTCCTGTGGATGGTGTTTATTTGCGGGAATGGTGATTCCCTGCGTTTTATATATATCATTACGACTTGTTACATAGCCTGTGATTTGCGATATATCATTATGATTCCAGTGGATGGTGTTTTTATCTGCTATATTATTTCCTTATATCTGTGTTTTTATATGCTATATTGTTTCCTTTTATCTGCGTTTTTTTTTATCTGTGAATGGAGTGAATTATTTCCTTATCTGTGGATGGAATTTTTATCTTCTATATTATTTCCTTATATCTGGGTTTTTATCTGCTATATTATTTCCTTTTATCTGCATTTTTTTTTATCTATGGTTGGCGTGAAGTATTTATTTATCTTATATATTATCTATTATGGTGATTCCCTGCATTTTTATATATATACCATTATGACTTGTTTACATAGTCTGCGATTTTCTATTGGGCTGGCATTTTTATCTGCGGGAATGGTGATTACCTCCACTTTTATAAATCATTATGACAGTGTTATTATGCCTGTGTTTTTATTTATTCATCTGCATTTCTGTTTAAATATACCCCAGCCCATTTGCTATCACCGTGATGTATTTAGTAGCTGACAGTGACCTGGCGATTTTATGATGCAATTGTTGTAATGTAATTAATAAACTAATGGTTGTTGATAGGATAGTACGTGGCATAGAGATATGGTTCGGATGTCGTCGTAGAGGTATTGATTTTTAAGACAGTTTTAATATGATGATAGTAAATGTTTTTACTCAGCAAATTCAATGTTTAAGGAGAGCGTTGATAGTAATCTTAAATTTGACAGCTTGATTGTGTGACTGCATTGAAAGTTATCATTATTGAATTGACTGCCCTTTTATATGGGTTATTCATAATAATAGTCGACAGTTATATAGGGTATAATGAACGAAATTATTCGCATTCTCGTGGCGATTTAATATTGAATGTCTTACCCGACATGCTGGTAGTGAATTGATTACACAGAGATACATACTTCTAATTTAAAATATAACTGAAGGGCAGTGTGTTACCTAATGGAATAAGCATTTGAATGGCATTTAATAAACCGCGTGTTGGGAGCTCATATGGTTAATAGTGTTATATTCATAGAATTACACATTGTTATTGTTATACTGTTATATATTGGCAACTGCTAAATTAGATTTGTATCTAATGTTAAATCAGATTGTAAATTATTGACTAATTTGTAATTTAGACGTGCTAAAATGGATTAGTATTTAATGTTTAATCAGATTGTAAATTATTGACTAATTTGTGATTTAGACTTGCTAATTTAGATTTGTAATTAGTGTTAAATTAGATTGTAATTATTGACTAATTTAAGACTTGATCATTGGTTGGGTTGTTGGCGAAGTCGTTTTTTATCTTGTGTGTTTTCTTCGAAGGACGTCACCTTGCGTCTTGTCAACCTATTGCTTGGGGTGTGGGAGTAGTCTTCTTGTCAGTTATTTCAGCTCCTAGAGTGTTGGATTTTCTTGATTCCTTGGTCCAATTAGGTTATGTTGTGCCATGGTTATTGTCGCATCTATCACCTAGGGACGACATGATTCCAGAAGAGGATATCATGGCATGTCCTATTGGATAGCAGCAAATGATAACTCGGTCAGAGTCTATGTTTCCATTGTGAGTGTTGTTTGATCGTTGTAAGTTCCTTGTGGGTGCTTGGGTTGTAACGCCTTCAGGCAGTTGGTTGTGCACCATAGAGGTTCTAGTCACTGGTTGTCGAGGTCATTGTGTTGGGATGGGGATGGTGTCCCTTAGCTTGTAGGCTTTGTTGTGTTTGTGTTGGGCGGGTAGTCGTTCCTTCCTTGATTTACGCATGTTTCGCCCAGTTGCTTGATGTGCCAGCGTGTAGAGTCGTTGTTGTCTATTACATGATCTACATGCGTTGTGTTCGTTCTTCTGGGTGTGGTTAACAGTGGCACTTTGCTTCGCTTTTTGTCGTAATGAAAGGGGTCGTTACAACAAACAATCACATCTCTAAAGATTGCAAGCATGAAACACTTTTACATTAAACCTTTGAGCTTTCTATGTAATTAATTAGCACAGGATCTGAGGTAGGAGGATTGGGAAAATATTTGCAAAGAATTACTATATGCCATGCTAAAGTATGTTTCATAACTTCCCTCTGTTCAGTTTGAAAATAAATGTGAAGATAAAGAAATTGGAGTGAATTTGGTTGGAGCATTGCTAGATGTAAAGATCATGAAACAGAACTGGATCATGGTTCTATTGGGATTTGTCATTTACATTATTAGCTAGCCTCCTTAAGGAGTGGGAGAAGTTGATAAAGGGAATCACAGAGATCAATACCGAAATCTCTAGATTAAAGTCAATATTTGGATGTGATTTAAAGAGAGACAATGTTTAAGGTAACTTTACTAGTACCGGGGGAAATTGTGAACTAATGAACCAACACCCATATAATATGAAGGGATATCTTGATAATGTTTCTGATAGAGTGACATCAATTTCTCAATATTTCAATGGATACTTTACTAGCATGCCACAAACTTCAAAAATCAATGCAAAGGATTAGTTGGATTATCTTCATCCATGATATTTGAAAAAATAAACTTGCCACGTGGATAAATCAGGTTCTTCAAATAATTACGACTTGTTGAGGAAAAGATATGGAATGATCTTACTCAAGGATTTTCAGATTTTGCTTGGCTAAATAAAAATAGATGGGAATATCACCCTATGTTTATATCCAACAAAAATAACATCCTAACTCACAAGTATTAATTACCAGTGCTTAGGCTAGTCTTTTATTTAAAAAGAAAATGCTTGCTGGAAATTTATTTTTTATATAATTTTCTGAATATAACAGTTGATGAAATAAATGTAAAGACAGAAGTAATGACACCAAGATGATAATCAATACAGATGAGACATAAAGAAATCCTTTATTTCATTCCAATTCACCAAAGAGTCATTCTTTTACAAAATTTCATGCGGAAATTTAGGACAAAAGTCAAACTTAGACATCCCCTATGAAACATACAAAAGGACCTCCGACAGAAAATCAAAAACTGAACTCTAAAAGTTGGATCAGCTTGCCACAGATTGTTGCCCGCTCAACTCTGCACAATAGCCTTTGTCAGTCATGAAAACTAATTTACAAATAAACAAGTCTACACAGACTATCAAAGATAGATCAACACCTTTGAAACACAAGTGTCTAAATGATGTAATTCAACCTCGAATCTTGTAGTCTACAATAAGACCCTACTATCATAAAAAGAATTAGGCTTGTGATAAATTAAGAAATGAATGAAAACTGAACTATCTCAGCATAACTCAAAGAGAAAACCTTAGTATACTTCTCCTTCTATCCTCCTCTTGTTCCTCCCTTTCCTTTTTCCTTTAAACAAATTAGAGTTGGTTGAAGTAGTTGAACCAACTCATTAGTTAAGTTAATTAAAAGACTCAACCAACTTTTAGTTAAGGGGAAGAGTAATAATCATAATAAGGGATTTTTAAATAAATAATAACTAGTAGGTGGGACCCCTTGTGACTCCCTTTATCTCTCAACAATCATAACATAAATAGTTAATTAAGAAAACACCTCCTTGTGACTTCCATCATCACATGCAAATTTTGACAATTTATCTCAAAATATTTGAAATTATCTTCAAAAAATATATCACTCGTATATCCAAAGAAAACATGATGTCCAAAATTTCTAAATTCAACTGTCATTAACCATAAATAACATAACAACTCAAAAACCATATTTCCCACTCTGAGATGTAATCTTCCCTTGATTGTTGTTCTCACCCTTTGATTTCCCTGAAATTTCCTTTGGTTGTGTTGTGTATTTAGGCCTAATCTCACTGATCACATGGGAAAAATCGTCCCTCAAATGCATCTGGGAAGACATGTATTTGTCAGAGCCATTAAAGAATGAGGAAGGGGAAGCAGTGGATTTTGCTTTGTCAAGGGAATGGAAGCCTCGGTTTTCAACCTTTTCTAGCATAAGAGGACTGAACTGGTGAGTGGGGGGCATCTTGAATAATGGGGTTAATAGGCGGAGGAGCAGGTAGGGATAAATTAGGCCAGCCACGATGTTGGGAGACTGTCAGGTGAACAATATATTTCCATCCATCATTTTCAGGAACCTCAGACTGCAATGAGACGTGAGGAGGCACAGGGATACCAGCGGCTTGCGGAGCTTGGAAAGGAGGCCTCTAAGGCCTAGGTTGGACCACTCCTTTCCAAATCCAATTGAAAAATCCTTCCTGAAACAAGTAGCCAAGCTCTTGTGAGGTAGCATCAAAATGTATGGAGAACCTTGGCCTTCTTGGGCCTCGGTTCCAATTACCTCTCCCTATGTTGCCTCTTCCATAGCTACCTCGGATGAAAAAACTCATTTGTGCATGCATGATTGATTAGAAAATAATCTTTTAAATAACCATAAATGACAACTCTTTAAAAATATGAAATAGATTTTGGCTCAACAACTTATCAGACTCATGTAATCCAATCCATACAAATTTTTCAATTGTTTGTCAATGAGTAGGGGTGAACATAGGGTTCTGGGATACGCAAGGGGTTTGTATTGAGCGAAACATGATATAATGAAGGGTAAAAGAAAACGGTTACTACTCAAGGACAACAAACAATCAATTGTAATGCAAACCAAAGAAAACATCATTGTAATCAAACCAAGACATTGCTACTTCCAACTGCTTCAACACATAATTTTTCTTGACTGTAATCAATTTTAGAACAGGGAGTGAAAAATGAATGTGGGAAGGTGATGGGGTTGTAATTAGTAAAAAGAAAAATAATGGTGGGGAATGAGAGTGGGTATTGTTCATAAAATTAATGAAGTGATACATAAACCATTCTGTAAAAAGGAAACACCTCAACCAAATGACCAGTGAGACCCAAAACAATTATTGTGTAAAGTTCAAACAATTATGTGCATTAACTTGCTCATTGTTTGAAATAAAATACTTAAGACAGTGTCATCAACAAGACAGTATCCATCCCACAATACTCTGTAAGGGAGCCTTGTTCCTTTCATTTATTCATTTGATAATTTAAGACAATTCTCAAATGTATAATAGTAACCATTTCCACTCTGTTCATCATCAAAAAAACCACTGCCCACACATTACTTCAATCATCAAATACACTCAAAAGTCGTGTATCAAAATTTCAATGAAGTTATACTATCACTGCAATCGTGCCTGTCATTGTTAAAATGTGTGACATTCGTTAAACCTACATAGTGGACAGTCAATCCAATAATCCATATTTAAATTGCAACAACCCTAACTCGTAATTTAAACAGACAGCCAACAATCACCACTCCAACTCACACTACACTGTAAAAAACACAAAACAATTCAATCAACACAAGTGTAATATTGTGACTGTACAAGCCCAAATTTCTTTGACTCTAAATAATCAAAAAGCTGGGCTATCCATCTAATTCAACGAGGCATCAACATCAGGCCTGATCTCATAATACAAATAATCGAACTGCAACAAAGCCATGTTTAAAAACTCTGTGACTATCTCTGAGTGCGCAACCCAAATAATATACATAGCATACACAGTGGGCATCCATACCATAAACACCATGATGCAACATTCCCATTTGACAAATTTAAACACGCAGTCAACCTATCGTGTCGAGTTATCAATACGCTACGAGGAGATAGAAACATAATTACTCAAATCAATCAAATTGTAACAAATCATACTATGTAAAAACTTGTGTGCATTCTTGATGACGCAATCAAATAACCATAACATATACAGTGGGTGGAAATGCCATAAGCACCCCAATTTCAATAATCATTTGGCCATTAAAAACACACAGTTACAGTAATCATTGACTCATTCTTATAGGAACACCACTCATACCAATGTATCAATTGTGAAGCATCATTGTGCATTGATAAATTAAAACAATGTTGGGTTATCAATTTAATAAACACAAGGACAATGACTATGTATTTGATCTAACAACTCATTCCAATTAACCATGTTGAGATTATCCACCCAATAATAACAATTGCAGTGACTAGATGCCAAAACCAACACCATTGTCATACAATCAATGGGGCGAGCTAGTAATCAATTCTACACCAATCCATAACAACCAATAGTAAACATGTCATGCCACAAAGGTCTTCTCTACCAACCCTCAGGCTTGAGGAGTCGAGGGTTTGTTCTGTGGACCAACACAGGGAAGCTAGAGTTGACTCCTCTCAATGGTGAAAACCTCTGAGACCAATGGTGCACACATAGAGATAACCACAATTCATTTCATGGACAGGTGACAAATCCCACGACAGGAGAGGCTATGAACAGAGGAGCACGGCTCCAATTTTTTCCTGGTAATCATACTTAACACACGCGGGGTATAACCCTCGTGTCTCTCTAGTCAACCAACTACAACATTGAGGTGCAAACAGGACCGAGAACAAACAATATAACCCATTGTGTGAACATTAATAACAACAACAACCCAATTCCCAAGTGAACAAAGCACAGTCACACAAAACGTTTCCAACCATTAAAACCCATGAAAACCAAAGACTAGGTATGGTGATATTAGTGTGTGAAGGCAACCATCCACTCAAGACCAAATGAAACCCTCCAACTAAACTAGCAAGGATGAAAAAGAGCCTTTATGGATGCTAACACCCAAGATGACCAATAACACTATGACTTTAACATCATTGCAGAGAAATCCATCAATGCTTCCTTCTAAAAACTACAATTTTACACAGTTGCAATACTCAAGGAAAACACAATCCATACACAGTCGATGATGTGACCAAGGGTTGTGACCACAGCCTTATGCATAAAGCGCCTTCGTGATTTTGCATTTTGTGAATCTGGAGATGAGGCATCTCGACTCTCCAAGTCGCGATCCCCGAAACCCCAAAATGGCATGGGATCAACGGTCCCGATCAACACTTGATCTGACGGCTCAGATCATTTCTCGATTTCGCATTTCATGATTTCGACATTGTTGATGTTAAGTGTTCTTATCACTTCAAAGTTTCGATCCGCGAAACTCCGAAATGGAGTCGGATCAACGGTCTAGATCACATCTTCATCTGACGGCTGCGATTAAATCACAATTTTGCATATCACGATTTCGAGATTCCTGTGGTTAATATTCTTTGACATCTCCAACTCTCGATCCGTAAAACTCTAAAATGGAGTGGGATCAATGGTCCAGATAAAACCTTGATCTGACGGCTCAGATCATTTCGCGATTTCACATATCGTGATTTTGGAATTCTTGTGGTTAATATTCTTTGACATCTCCAACTCTCGATCTGTGAAACTCTGAAATGGAATGGGATCAATGGTCCAGATCAAACCTTGATCTGACGGCTCAGATCATTTCACGATTTCGCATATCGCGATTTCGGAATTTCTGTGGTTAATATTTCTTGCCTCTCCAAGTTCCGATTCACAAAACTCTGAAATGGAGTGTTTGACATGCTATAATATTCTGCCATGCATCCCTCTTGGATCAACGGTCAAGATTTTATCAAGACTTCGCAACTCCACGAGCCTTCGTTGAGCCTGATCAACGATCCATATTTGGCCTCGATCTAACGGTTGAGATTATTTCATGATTTCGCATATCGCGAGTTCGAGAGGTGAAAGGCTGGAACATTTCATACCTTTGACTTTCTAGTCATCGAAATGATGATCTGTGTTCACGTGTCCTTCCCGAAGATGGGCGGTCCTCCTGCTTTCAGGATTTTGTAAGCCCACTTCTCCTAGCACTTTAAAGAATGTGCAGGCTCTCCTGGATCCAATGGTGGTCGGACCCTGCACTCAGATCTAACGCCCGAGATCTATCCTCCATATCTACGCGCTCCTCTTGTCTACATTGAGATCTAACATCCATCGGGAATTCTGAATTATTGATCCAATGATCATTGTTGTTTCTCCTCCCCATTATCACTGCATTGTTGATCATGCTCATGTACTCAATCCATCATCGTTGTTGTGCTTGCCATCAATGAAAAGCATGCGCTGCCTGTAAAACATGCCAACAATCTCCCCCTTTGTCATTGATGGCAACTAAGGCACTCGAATTATTTTCTCCCCCTTTGACATCAATGTCAAAGAAGAGACATGCTCCCCCTAAGTTGTTGCAGTAATGTTAGGAGGCATTAGATATTCAAAAAATAAAAAACTCCCCCTAACAAGATGTACTCTTTTAGGTGTGAGACGAAATGACACCTAGCTTTTGTCTGAGATATTCAAAAGGTGTCTTGGCTATGGGTTTAGTAAAGATGTCTGCAATTTGTTCTGTAGTGGGAATGTAATGGACCTAAACAGTCTGATTGGTGACCTTCTCTCTCAAAAATGATATTTTATGGGAATATGCTTGGTGTTGGAGTGGAATATAGGATTTTTAGACACATTGATGGAACTAGTGTTATCACAATGAATTGGGATCGGTGCAGTGTATTTTACCTCTAAGTCTGCAAGTGTCTGAATCATCCATAATACCTGAGTGCAATAGGTAGTAGCAGCAATGTTCTCTACCTTTGTGGTTGATAAAGAAATGGAACCTTGCTTTTTACTAAGCCAGGCTACTAAGGAGTCACCCAAGAAGAATGATCATCCACAAGTGTTTTTTCTCTCATCAACACAGTTTGCCCAATCTGCATCTGAATAAGCAGTGAACTGAATATTTTGATTTCTGGGATACCACAGACCATAA
>ML817876.1:50771-64463 GCA_009831015.1 Picea engelmannii
CTTGAGGATCAACCCACCTCCCACATTTTGGATACCAACCTTCTTAAAGTGTATAGAAAATCTCAATCCCAAGATCATCTGTCATTTCAAACTTTTTATCTGCATGCATACAATGTTAAGTTTGATTATACAGATAAAGAAATCGATGTTGATCATGTAAAACCAATTTATGATACATTTTTATTTGTTGATAATGCTAATGAGTGGTCAAAAAAATTGATGAAGACCAGCATGACTTTAATGATACATCTGAGGAGTCCTCTTTTGAAGATATTTATGAATTCAATCAAGGTCTTAAATTGTATAATTTTTTTGCTAATCCTTTGTTCCAATCAAAAGAGGTTAAATAACTTGACACTATCGGGCATGTCCCTCCTAGGTGCACTTTTTACTTCAATGTTGATAACTATTTTAAGAACATCCCTATGTTTTTGAATCCATGTTATGAATCTCCTTTGCATCATGATGACCTTGTTCCTAATAGAAAGGTCCCTAGAGATGATACTAATTTGTTTGTTGAATTCATGGATCACCCCTTTAATGTACAAACCCTAAATCCTAAATCTGAATCAATCGATACCTTCAGCATTACTTGAAAATCATTTGTTGGTTGGCATGTCTTAAAGGTTGGTGATCATTTATTTTGGGTATTGATTAGTCATTTCTTGTCACCATACACATTTGTTGGTTGGCATGTTGGAAGTCCTTCCACATGTAAGTTTTTCAAATTCATAAGATCTGCATGAAAAGTAGGCGACGCATTCCTTTACGCTAAATTTCATCTTACCTAAGTCCAAGATAATGTTTTATTTTCCTCTGTACATAAATAAACAAAATAAAAATAATAATAATAATAATAATAAATATTAACGGAAAGGGTATATTAGTTTTCATTGACTTCGCAATTATTTAGTTTATTTTCTCGCTTTTATTTTTCTTTCATTTCTTTTTCTTTCTTTCCCCTTTGATGGTCAGAAGTGATGGAGAAATGGTTAGCGATATTAAAAGAATATCTGTATATTTTTAACTGATTGACCAAATATGTTTTGGTGGACAGCAGACTTGCAGGTGAACCAAGTAGCCTTCTTTTTTCGTAATCCCTCACTTTTGTACCATGTGTTTGGTAATCAAGGCATCCTTGTGTGTCACAGTTGTCCGTTCTATACCCATATTCCTTCTTTCCCTTTCTCTGTCCCCTCCATTTTGAGACATCTCCAATGCACATGTCGTGGATGCTTCGTGTTAAGCTTGGGTTTTACCCTCAACACACATCCACGACAATTTTCCATATTTCTAATCATTTTTCAAGATCCAAAGAGTCTGTCCCTCCAAGTTATGCAATAGGACCAAACCCCCTCATACTTACCACTCTTCATTTAATTTAATTTTTCTTTTTCTCATTCTTCTCCTAAGCCCTAAGTTGTATATTTCTGCGTTATTTTTCTCATTTAGTTTCATTTAATTTTTAACTTAATTTTTTCATTTCTCCCCTCACCCATTGGTCTTCGACTTAATTTTTTATATTCATTCTCCGCAGTAAATTCCCATTGGGAATTACCGTTAAGACAACCTTCCTTATCTATTGGAATCCACTCTCCCATCCTATTGTATGCCTTAGAATAAAATTACATTATTCTTTTAATATATATCAAGACTTAGGATATCGAGACTGAAATTAATCAAAATATACCATGTTTGATCCTCTAAAGTCTCCACATCCCGACAGGCCTATCGTGATTACCCTTTCGAAAGATTAATCCATCGGATTTTACTTGGTGTATTTTCTCCCCTTTTCTCTCTGATAACCTCCTTCCCAACCACAACCTTGGCATTATTATAATATTTTTTCCCATCAAAGATTTGTCATCGGCATAAGTTGTTTAATTTAACAAGGCCATCAAATATTTCTTACCATCAGAGAGTTATTACCATCGGAATGAGTTATGGACCATCAGAGGGTTTCTAGCAAAATTTACTACCATCGAAATGAGTTGTTTCCACATACATTCACATTTTAATTTTTGAATTAAAATTTGGTTACATTTTAATTTTGTTTTCATAGATCATTTTATTAATTTTTATTTTCCTAATTTTACTACGGTCATTGGTCAAAATTAAAAAACAAGCCCTAGGTATAATGATTTTTTAGATTGGAGATCGTCGATTCAAATTCCCCCACGAGAAGATCAAACAATATTGAGAAATAAACTTCAAATAGACATATCTTGAGTTACAGAGTCATAATAAAGCCTAGGATACCTCATTCGGAAGGTATCAAGTAGGAGAATGCATTGGAAGAGGACTTCAAGACAAACCAGTGATAGAAAAACCCTTTAAAACACAAATAATATAAGTTCATGAATTTAATCAAACTTTCATTGTGTAATGTTCAGACGGGCATATCTTGAGCTCCCAAAGATAAAATTAGACCCAGGATTACTTGTTGGAAAGATAACAGAGAGAATAACATGATGGCACAACAAATATGAACTAGTTGATGGTGAAAATTCTCAAAAAATCAGAAATTAAAAGAGGCTCGAATTTAATTAGAAAATGGGATGTGTAATGTTCAGGAAGCCATATCTAGAGCTACAGGAGTCGAAATCAGACTTGCAATAGCACATTGGAAAGTTTAAACAAAGAAGAAGAAGTTGGAGTGATTTTTTTCAACAGATTGACACTACAAATGCCCAGAATAACTTGAAGAAAAAAAGAGGACAACAACAAGTAGAGTTAATGATATTTTTAAAAATATCACTCATGAACTACAAATAAAAATAAAATAACTACTCAATAGCCTCTTCGACTTCCATTTATAATGCTTACCAATTAATTTATGCAAATGTAAAAGAAATTTGAAGTGTAAAATGACAAAACAAAGGGAAATAAAATGAAAAGTCACAAGAATTGAGGAGCCTCTCTTATCTTATAAAAGCGAACTCATTGAATGTAATAAAGAGACTTTTTGGATTGTTGTATAGACTGAGAACAAATTTTTTTTGGGTATATGAAGAGCATAAAGGGTTTTGAAGTCATAACTATTATCAAATGCATTTGGGACTACTCCACTATTGTGTTTTTTATTTATGTTTTTCTGAGTACTAATCATATGATTTATTTATAACCTTAGTATTTGGAATGCTTATGTTGTTGTGATTTCTTCTGAGTACAAGAATGATGTTACAGGTCTTATTTGCAACTAATTGTGATAATATTTGCAATATTGTTGTTTTAACATATTCTTTGCTTCCATGACCTGTTTCTATTGTCAAAAATATCATTTTAAATTGTATTCATCTATTATTTTTTCTCCTACGCAGGATAGATTAGATTAGTTTACTTTAATTTTAGAGTAGATTTAGAGTTAATTAGAGTTCTTTGGGGGACATTTCATTGTCTTTCCCATTTTTCTTGTTTTAATTCTTAGTGGCAACCAAGCCCACATATTGTTTGGAAATTCTACCCCAAATGAGATCATTTTTTATTGGGACCTGGCATCAATCATTCTTCCTTACCTACTTGAAAAACCATTTGTAACCATCAATAGAAATGGCACTATAAGGAGGGTCAGATGACAAGTTGAGTCTATGGAGTCATTCATATTAATTCTTTTAATTTATTAATGTCTCCATACCTTATCCCTTTATGGAGATTTTTTTTCTGGTATTGTACCTCTTAAAAATCTTAGAAATATTTTACATTGTTTTCACGAATTAAATTTGATGGTGGGGGAGAGACAACTACATCTGAACATATGCTTCAATTCTGGAAATTTTGTTTTTCTCATAATATTATTAATGAAAGTGTGAATTGCAGGTTGTTCACTCTCACATGTGTAGGTTGATTCAAGATATGGTGTGATACTTTTCCATCTAACTCTATTCGCACATGGGAGTAGCTTATGCATCAATTTTGGCATGCTTTTAAGAATAAAAATTATGATAAATTGTGTGCAGAAATATCAAAGCTTAGGAAGAATATTTTCTTATTAGATTAAATGCATCTTTTCTATATATTTCCTTTGGATGATAGGCCATTTATCAATGATTTGATTCTCCATATTAGTTAGCTTACTAATGAAACATATCAACTGGTGGATGAAGAATCTAAATCATGTCTTAATGTTCCTTCAATTGTTGATTTGTATTTACATGAAAATGTTGATAATACTAATGTTTTAGTTGGACTTTATACATCTGGATATTTCTTTACTATGGGGGATGTAGATCATAGAGAGTGTTGTAAAATTGTTTTTCATTTATGTCAACCCTAGAAGAATCCCTGAAGCAAGATTGGAAGCCTCTAGAAGTGATGGGTGTATTTGAAGAAGTCTCCAAAGTGGCCCCCTCATGGAATATCTTTAAGCATGGCCCTCACGGGAAGATGCTTTGAAGAAGTCTAAAAGAATCCCTGGAAATATGGTTAAGTGGTTAAGAAGCCCCAAAGGTGTGGTCATGAAGATCGAATTTGAATGAAGAAAAAGAGTATGAAGGACATTGCAAATGCATGCAAAAAATCCATTGATTGATAGTCCTTGTCAAGCCATCTCCAACGGTAGGTGACATGCCACGTAGTTCATCACAATTGAGGATTTATGCCCTATTAAATATGAATTTCCAAATTATGGTCAAGAATCCCTGGATCTAAGGTAAAGAAGTTATAAGTTGTCCCTGAAGTCAAGTAAAGGAGAAAAAGTTGTTGCAAACAAGAAGTTACAAGTTGGCCCTGAAGTCAAGTAAAGAAGGTACCTGGAAAAGTATAAATACACATTAATAACCTATCATTCTCATCATTCAATATTGTGATCTCTTAGCACAATTTGGCATCAAATTTCAGAGGGAATATGAAGTAAATAAGGATGAAATTCCAAGGGAAGATGAGGTCTTGTGATGTGTTCTAAGGTATGGTTTTTAAAGGTAATCTTACCATTTTTTATATAACAATGCTTTTAGAATGATTCAAAGAGTGAAACTTAGAGATTGTTGAGAGGACATATCAAGGTACTTGTGGTACAAATTTCATCTTCTAGTTTATTGTACGTTTTGTGATACACTCTGTGGAAGATAAGGTTTTTGACTAGTCTTGTAACTAGTATCAATCAGGTGTTCCGGGTAAAAAATATAATTTATTCATAGAGGATCCAAATTATATGAGACAAAATCCATTGGAAAGAGTAAATTCTATAATATTTTTTCTGTGATTTTCCAAAAATGATATAAAATATTGAGCATGTGGCATGTTGTACAAGTTCTCTCTCTAGAATAGGCCAACATTCAAGAACATCTTCCATTTTCACTATATCTCATTTTCAGTAACAAATAAAGAAGTAAAACTTGGAGGATTTTCATACAATATATCAAATATTATTGGGTACCATATTTAGACCTTGATTCATTAAAAATATGGAGTTATACTTGTTGTAAGTTAGGGTTTGTAACTAATATAGAAACTAGTCCCAAACAGGTGTTCGAGATAAATTTAAGAAGTGATGTTGGGGTTTATATGTGGACCCATGTTGACCTAGTATATTTAAGTGGACCCAGTTTATAAGTGGAACTAGGTTGATGATGTTGACATATCAGTTATGTTGTATCCATATTTGATGATAATGATATATCAATTGTGGTGGATCCCATTTTTATGAATATGATGTATCAATTATGGTGTATCTAGTTTTGATGATGTTGATATATTAGTTGTAATATCCATGTTTCCACCAATTTGTAATTAATCATAAAATAGGAATTACCATGCTAAGGCATGTTGATGCACGAGCATCACTCCACCTTAGCAAATGCGCCAGCATGCAAACATGCAATGGAGAAAAGGAGAGGCACCGACCCTCCCATTCTTAAAATTTGAATTATGATCCTATATGAATTTCGTGTTGTAAGGCTGGTAAATGCCAGGCCACACCTTTGTACAGGTAGTGGTTAGGATTACCTTAAATGGTTTCATGTAGCAGGTCCATATCGTAGTGAGGTATGGATGTTCATTTTTAGAATGTAGTTGTAGAGGTATGGTGTCGTAACTAAGACAATGATGAAACTAAGGCGGTGAAGACAATAAGCTCGTGGAGCCCTCGTTTTGTAAAAGGGAAATAGAGATATCTTGGTAGAGAGGGTATTAGGAGACTTAGGAGGTAGAATAGTTCCGAGAGAGAGATTGAGAGAACTGGGCCTTTGTTACAGTCTATTTTTTGTAAACATATGTATAGACACAAAGAGATAATAGAAAAGAAGTTTTCCCTGCATATAGTGTGTTTATGTATTTCATGAATGAATATAGTAGATGTATGATAGGTTTTCATTTATAGTAGGAAGATAGATTTATTTTATCTTCATTGAGTTATGATTAAATTGTTATGGGTTCTTTAGGTTGTGCAAGGAGTGCACAATAGAACGTTGGAAGTTCTGTAGCCAGCACAAAGAGTGCGCATATGAATCTCTTTGTTCAGTTCAAAAGAGAACGTGTCAGGATGGCACACCAAGATAGTTTGTAGACTCAAGAGGATCCCCAGAGTTATTGAATACTCTGGAGAGAATATTGTGCATAGGAGGGCACAGAGAGAGACATAACTACTGAAGGTTTTGTAGAGCTCTGGCAGGTGGGCATTGGACAAGTGCAAGGAGTGCACAAGAGGACTCTGTTTAGAGTTTTGCGAGAAGAGAAGTGTAAAGGAGAAGACACTCATAGAGTTACTGAATACTTTTTCAGCTCAGCAAGGAGTGCGTGAGCATAAGTTTCCAAGAGGGAACTTATATCCCTTCAAGGAGTGGAAGGGACAGAGACCTTTGAGGTTAGAGAAGTTGAAGTTAAAGGAGGAATAGAGTTGCTAAATACTCTGGAGGAAGACCTGTGCAAGGAGTGCATCAAGCCAACACTTGGATGAATTGTTCAAACATTTCCATCTGAAGGCTAGTCGGAGTGCAAGGAGTGTGTGCAGAGAGAACTTGTTTTAAGTTCTAAATCTCATGAGGTTGAGCGCGAGCGTGCTAGGAGAAGCACCAGAAAATATTCTAAGGAAGAGGAAGGGTCAAGCACCTTTGGATATCTGAGTTAGTTTGAAATCTCAGAAGAGACAGCATAAGGAGTGTGCAGGAGTGAACTTATTCCAAGTCCCAAAGCTCGGGAGAGACAACGTATTCAAAATGCAGGTGAGACCCAAGTATCCGGGCTTGCAGAGGAATCAAAGGTTGAAACCTTTGAAACTTTAAAAATATTCCAAGTCAGGAAGAAATTGAAATATCGGGAGGAGGAGCATCGACAGTCGCTAGATCAGCTACAGAGGAACGGATCTGGAGTGTTGAATCTCATGTATAGACACCCCAGAAGAGCACACAGGATAATATTAGATCTGGACCATAGGATCTGAGTGGGTGGACCAACAGTCATTGGATCTAGAGGAACGTCCAAGAGGTTTAACCCTTTGGAGTTTCACAGGAGAGTGGTCTTTGTGAATTCATGAAGTTCCGAAATCATCGGAACCATCCATTGTCAGAGGATAGGTGGCAGCAGATCAGCATTTCACTGACTTGCAACTCAGGGAATTCAAAGGTAGAGTCGTGAGAGCTCGTGAGATGTGAAATCATGACTTTATACGAGTCATTGGATCAAGAAAGATCATGAGCCATCAATATGACATGATCGAGAAATCGAGAATTAGAAGAACAAAGGTGAGCCAACCCCCAAAGTCATGAAACGCAAAGTCCTAATTTGATCCTAGTCGTTGATCGCAAGAGAACGTGGACTGTAGATCTGAGGGTTCAAGGACTCAGACATCGAGGAAGATTGGATTCGATCCTAGCCATTGGTGTTGGGAAGGACGCGTGGTGAGAGATCATCATTTTCCTGACTCGCAACCTTGATGCAGACCCCCCTCTTTTCTCCTCAGGGTTGCGCAACCTTCTGATTTAAGATCAATCAAGAAGTTGAGTCTGATTGACTCTTTGTCTCTCTACTAGACCCCAAACCCACTTACATAGGTTCTTTCCCCAAATACACAAGTCATATGAGACTTGTGGGCCCTCTCCTAAGCATTATGTGATTTTCAATGTTTGACGGGCGCTAGCTCTTCCCTGTCTAAGCCCATCCTCCGCATGACCACGGTTGTGACCACTCACCTAAGACAAAAAGGTGTTTCATGATTTTGCGTTTCAGGTCTTTACATGTGAGTTGCTTCAACTCTCCCAACCTCTGAAATCCTAACAGGAGCCTAGTGTGTGCTAGCCCCTCTATTCTCTTTCACCAACGTGACCATTTTTTGTGACCCGGGGCCAACCCTAAAGTGCTTATTGGGACTTCGTATTTCGCGAATTCGGAGGACCACTCACCTCACTTCTCCCGATATCTGATTTCTTGATATCCCCTGGGTAAATCAACGGTCCACGCTCGCTCTTCTATCAAAGACTATGATCTTTTCATGAGTTTTCATTTCACAAGTTCTCACAAGTCTTCCCTTTGACTTCCCTCAATCACAAGTCAACGAAATGTTTATCTCTCACCACATGTCCTTCCCAACACGAATTGCTAGGATCAACTCCACTCTTCCCCAATGTTTGAGTCCTCAAACCCTGGGATATACAGTCCACATTCTCTTGCGATCAATGATTGGGATCAAATCGAGACTTTGTGTTTCACGACTTTGGAGGTTGTCTCACCTTCATTCTTATGATTCTCAATTTCTTAATCGCGTCAGATCGGTGGCTCATGATCTTTCTCGATCCAATAGCTCATATCAAGTCATGATTTCCCATCTTGCGAGTTCTTATGACTCTACCTTTGACTTCCCCGAGTTGCGAGTTAGGGAAATGTTGATATGTTGCCACATGTCCTCTGATGATGGATGGTTTCGATGATTTCAGGACTTCGCGACTTCGCAAATCCCACTCTCCTATGAAAATCCAAAGGGTTAAACCTCGTGCACATTCCTCTGGATCCAACAACTGTTGGTCCACGTGCTCAGATCCTACAGTCCAGATATGATCTTCTCTCGTGCACTCTTATGGGTGTCTGGACGTGAGATTCAATGCTTCAGATCCCTTCCTCTATAGTTGATCTGACGATTATCAATGCTCCTCCTCCTAATATTTCAATTTCTTCCTAAATTGGAATATTTTTAAAGCTTCAAAGGTTTTGAATTGTGATTCCTCTATGAGTCTGGATACTTAGGTCTTGCCTGCATTTTGAAGACGTTGTCTCTCCTGAGCTTTGGCACTTGGAATAAGTCCAATCCTGCACACTCCTTATGTTGTCTCTTATGAGATTTCGAACTGACTAAGATCTCGAAAGGGTCTCGGCCCTTCCTCTTCCTTAGAATATTTTATGGTGCTTCTCCTAGTACACTCGCGCTCGACCTCCTTAGCTTTGGAACTTAAACCAAGTTCTCTCTGCGCACACTCCTTGCACTTTGACTGGCCTTCATATGGTAGTCTTTCAACACTTCATCCAAGTGTTGGCCTGATGCACTCCTTGCACAAGTCTTCCTCTAGAGTATTCAACAAATTTGTTCCTCCTTGAACTTCAACTGCTCAGACCTCAAAGGCCTCTGTCCCTTCCACTCCTTAAAGGGATATAAGTTCCCTCTTGGGGACTTATGATCAAGAACTCCTTGTTGAGTTGAAAGAGTATTCAGTAACTCTGTGAGTGTCTTCTCCTTGACACATCTCTTCTCGTAGAACTCTAAACATATTCCTCTTGTGCACTCCTTGCACTTGCCCAATGCCCACCTGGCAGATCTCTACAGAACCTTCAGTGGTTCTATCTCTCTTTGTGCCCTCCTTTGCACAGTATTCCCTCCAGAGAATTCAATAACTCTAGGGCTCCTCTTGAGTTTGCAAACTATCCTGGTGTGCCCTCCTGAAATGTTCTCTTCTGAACTCAATAGAGAGATTCAGATGCGCACTCTTTGTGCTAGCTACAAAAATTCCAACATTTTGTTGTGCACTCCTTACATAGCCTAAAGAACCCATAACAATATAATCAGAACACAATGAAGACAAAATAAATCTATCTTCCCACTGTAAATGAAATCCTATCATACATCTACAACATTCATTCATGAAATACATCAACACAAATACATAAACACATTATTTGCAGGACAAACTGCTTTTCTATTATCTCTGTGTGTCTATACAGATGTTTACAAAAACTGGACTATAACAAAGTCCCAGTTCTCTCAAGATCTCTCTTAGAACTATTCTACCTTCTAAGTCTCCATGAGCTTCTCCTCTTCATTTCCTTAGTGCCATCGTTGTCTCAGTTACAACACCATGCCTCTAAGGCTACATTCTAAAAATGAGCATCCAGAACTAACTATGATATGGACTTGCTACAAGTGACCATTTAAGGTAACCCTATCCACTACCTATACAAAGGCATGGCCTGTCATTTATCATCCTTACAACATGAAATCTTTATAGGATCATATTTCAAAATTTAATAATGGGAGGGTCGGTGCCTCGCCCTTTCTCCATTGTGTGTTCATGTGCTGACACATTTGCTGAGGTGGAGCGATGCTCCTACATCACATGTGAACAATTTAAATGTATTATTGTTTGAGTTTCCAATAACTGACTGTGGGGGTGAAGCCTTGAAAGTATTGGCCATGATATCACTAGAGGAAGAATGTGAAAACCATATGAGAGGGTTCATTATCTCAAATAACCCCAAATTTCCCTTGATGACAATGATAAATCTCCTTCAGATCTCAAGGAGAGAAATTAGTTATTGAATAAGGACCATTGGTTGAATTATCAACCACCCCCATGAATGGGAGCATGGTATAGCTGCAGAGTGTCAGCCCAAAGTACCACAGAGACCAGCAAACCCAAGCTTCCTTCTAACATAAGGAACGTGATAGGTCGGGAACCTTCCAAAAGGAAGGAAGGTAAGATAGATACACACGGACAACCAGAGAAGAGACATCGGACGAGAGCACAAGCTCATAAGGGAGATGCGTAGAGATCTCTAGGGGATAATGAATATAACAATGTGAGCTTGATGTTGAGGGAGCATATGATAAACCTCATCGCGGCCATAACAGAGAGAAATCTCTGAAAGTTGTAGAGAACAAAACCCAAGTAGAAGTTGAACAGAGAAATAATCCTTGAGAACTGTGAGAGTTCCCTGGTGATATGACGTCTTGGCATGGGGGTGGCCAGAGTGCTAAGAATGAATGCCTCTAAGCCTATGGTAGGGTGGAAGGAAAAACACCCACAGTCAGTTAGTTGGCTACCACCTGTAATAGATAAGTAATCGCATATCTTGTGTATTTAAGTGGTATTGTGAGTTAAATTTGGATATACTATGAATGTTCCAGGGATGGTTATGTTTTCTTAATGATTTATACTATATTTCCTTCTTTGTATCTACCTAAATGTTAAATTAGGCAAGTAGGAAATCATATGGATAGGACATGTTTCATACTTGTAAATGCTTACGTCCTGTGGTGGCTTAAGCTAGAATCATGAACTGTATGTCGATCAACCTTGGACACAGTTTCGTGAATGCATGTCGACCCTCCTAGTCATTCTGAGTCTCTTGGAGGATAGAGTCTATTACGCTTAGGAGAGGTAGTGTAGATATGCACAGGCTCTCTGTCAGGCAAGAAGAAACTGAGAACCACTTAAGTTCTAGACTTGATGAATGAGCGCAAGGGGTACGCATAAATTCTCTGAAGTGTTAAGTCCAGTAGAAAGAGCGTAACGCTCTTAGGTCCTTCATAACTGATGAAGCTCAGGAAGGATAGCAAGATTCAAGTATCGAAAAAGAATATCCTTTTGATTGGAAGATGAACCAACGAGATCCGTTCGGGAGGATCCAAGGTTTGTCACAATCGTTAGATTTGAAGAAGGAGCGCATACATTAACGCCTCGATTCCTTCAGTATTTGCAAGTTCGACGAATTTTGGTATCATCATGAAGGGTACAAATTCTATGAAATATGAAACCTAAAGTCGCGATGTGATCTGGATCGTAGATCCAAGGATCTATTGAGACCCTCTTTGACTGTCGGATTGGTGATATCAGAGTTCGCACATCGGGAGAATCGCATGTTGGCGTGACTAGACTTATGAAACCCGAAGTTGTGATGTGATCTGGACCGTTGGATCAAGGAAGGTTGTGGATCATCGATCTGACATGAGCATATTAATGCAAGGAGTATGTGGGAACTCGAGATCCCCTAAGAACCAAGCTCAGAAGAGATAAGCACTCCTTAGAAGCACAGATGAGGTCCAAGTGGCGAACTTGTTTCAAGTTCATAAGCTTCGGCAGGAAATCGGAAGTCGAGACCCATATATCAGGTCTCGCAGGGGGTAGATCGAATATTGAGGCCTTCGAAACATCTAAAATATTCCAAGTTAGGGAAGAAAGGGAAATCTCAGGAGGAGGACTGACAGTGATCGTTGGATCGAGCACTGTGAAAGATCTGGGCCATTGAAATTCACATCCAGACATTTAGAAGAGCATGCAAGAGGAGATCAGATATGGGCCATCAGATCTGAGTGCAAGGACCAATAGTTGTTGGATTCAGGAAAGGTACATGAGGGTTAAACCCTTCAAAAGTATACAGGAGAGTGGACTTTTCCAAGTCCCGAAGTTTAGAAATCATCGAAACCATCCATCGTCAGGGCTGACAGGTGGAAGCAGATTCAAGAGTTTGATAACTCAGACATCGGAAGAACTGGGGGAGAGTAATATAAACTTTGCAAAGGGAGAGGTGTGAGGTGACTTTGATCCATTAGATTCAGAGGACACATGGCAGAGATCCATGTACCTCGGAGGAAGAACCTATGGAAAAGTCAAGAGGCGAATACCTGAGGAGTTGGGAGCCGCAACAATCCTAGTCGTCCATCGGGATAGGACACGTGGTGGGAGATCTTCGTTTCGCTGACTAACAAATCAGGAAATTCAAAGGCAGAATCGTGAGAAATTGTGAGATCCAAACTCGTGATTTGATCTAGACTGTAGGATCATGGAAGACCATAAAACATTGATCTAACTCTATCGGAATATCGGGGATCGGAAGAGTCATGGTGGACTCACATAAAAATACATGAGATGTGAACTCGTGATTTGATCGCAGTCGTCGATCGAAGGGAGACCATGGATTGTTGATCTGAATCTATCGGAAGATCAGGGATCGAAAGACTCAGGGTGGACTCATATCCAAATATCTGAGACGTGAACTCATGATTTGATCGCAGCCTTTGATTGAAGGGGTACCGTGGACCGTTGATCTGACTCTATCGAAAGATCGGGGATCGGAAGAGTCAACGTGGACGCACATCAAAATACCTAAGATACGAACTCATGATTTGATTGCAGTCATCGATCGAAGGGAGAGTATGGGCCGTATATTGGGTCTTAGAGGGAGCTCGCATATCGAAATTCAAAGAGGAGAAATGAACTTCCCTCAGGAGACGCAAAACATGAAGTCCCGAAGTGCTTGGTAGTTGGTCCCCAGGTTATCGCCCAATATCTCAATCGAAGGAGCCTAGCAGGAGGAGCTAACGCCTAGAGGATTCTCCGATCAAGAAATCAGAAATCGGGAGTATCCGTTTTGGCCCATAGAAAAACTCTCGAGGTCCGAGGTCGCGAAGCCCCTTTTGGATAGGTGCATGGTCACATCCGGTGGTCACGTGGAGGGAGGTTGCACCTAGTGCTAGTTTGCATGGGTGAAGTCTCG
>ML817876.1:65090-83638 GCA_009831015.1 Picea engelmannii
GCAGTATAATTATTTCTTTATATTAAACTCGGAGTATATAACTCCTCATGACTAGAGGAAAGGTGAGATGAGTAAAGTCCTATAGAAGTTGAGGCAAGAAATTTTTCTTGCCAGTTGCTATAGTATAAAAGGGAGAGTGACCCTGGTTGGTCATTGCTATAAAGAGAAGGCAACACCAGTATGAGTTATAACTGTGATATTAGTCATGTAAGCGACTGTAATCTCTAACTAAATAACACTAATGATAAAATTAAGTTAGTATGATGAATGCTTAGTTGTGTTTGTATGCTTGAGTGCATGGATCTAATTCATTGAGAAGCTTCTTGATATGAAGCCTAGTACTAATATCGGTTAGATACGAATGATATCAAATGTGTGAGTGATGCACATGTATGATGTAAGAGTATAAGTATACTAAACGCCCAATATGGTTGCCCTGATGAGTGAAATGTGAGGCATTCTTAGGACTTGCCAAGATTGAATGAATAGTAGAAGAATACCATGGTTGCATGGTTGACTCCACTATGAAGGGTCATGAAATTTATGTTTTGAATGATATCTTAAGGGGAATTTTTTCCATTCCCTCAAGAAAGATTAGTGTAAATAGAAGAAAGAGTGGACGAGCAAGGATGATTTGTTGTCATAATAAGAGGCAATTGATTCTGCCTTAAAGGTCACATGAGAACGATTGTAAACAATCATGAGTTGACTGATTGTAAAGTAGAGATGTATGTAGGCTATGAATAATACCTATGGCGGCTACACATAGGATGATGATTATGAATATGGTTAAGTACAACATGAAAGTAAGTTAACAAACCAGAATATGTATGGATACATAATTTGGGTACCTGACCAAGACGGACATTTATATTTCTTAAGAAATATTTGGTAAACAGCTAAAGCTAACTCAAGGTTGATTCCATCATAGGTAGTGGTGGATGTGTAGTAAAGAAATTACATGCGGTGGGAGTTCCCTGTGAAGAAACTGTGTAAGGAATCTGTCAGAATAACAGAGTCACAACCCTAATAATTGTTGAAGGTTGGGCAATGGGCTGCAAAGCCTGTCTATATATAAGAATCTTGGATTACATTTTGAAAGCATCATGTAATGAATAGAAGACTAATGAATGTATATAGGAGTATGTTTGATTGAATAGGCTTGGTTAAAGCCATGTTAAGAAAAGGCAGTGAAGCCTTTAGAGATAACTTAGCTGGGCTGAAAAGTCTCAAGCGGTGTAGAAAGAATTGGAAGAAGGGGAGATTACCTAACTCCCTTCTTGCTATGTGTTATGTTTCCTTTGGAATGAGAAAGATGATTTACTGATGAAAGTAAAAGTTTTGACAACATAGTGATGATTATTGTATTACTACAGGAACAATTGAGAATTGTTTGTATTACATTCATGGAGACCCTTGAAGATAATGTGATGAAGTGCATAAAGATATACTAGGACATTTTGAAGAAGTTATGAATTTGGATGTTATGATACATGCATTTTAATTGATATTACAAATAATGATGCATGTTGTGTACAGAAATGAATTGGAACTGTTGAGGAAGACAATTACCAATGATGGGAAACCTCAAGTAGAAGATGACCATGGGAAGGTTGCGGTCAAAACATTGTTGACGGGACTGTAAGAATACCCCTAAAAGAACTGTTGATGAGATAAAAAATCGAAAGAGGGTGCTAGAAGCCAAGAATAGGTATGAAAATATTGGGTAAGAATCATTTCTGAAATATTTTATTGTCTAATGTTAAGCATGAAATTTTAAAAGGGCAGTTGTATGCCATGGATACCCAAGTAGGGTATGATTTCGAAGGGAGAACCTGAGTGATGGAGGTGTGAACCTTTGGCAGTGAAGACTAATTGTATGATGCAATAACATTTGAACCAAATGATCTTCGTTGACAAAAAAAAGGGTCAAAACCTTTACTAAGAAATCATAGAAATCCCTCCAATTAACTACAGACCGAGATCGTGAAGATTGCAAAAGAAAACCTTGATCGAATCAGGTTAATCGAGAACCTGAAAAAGGATATGAATGTGAGTCATTCATCGTAAGGAAACCAATCTTATTTGTCAGATCAATTTCAATATCCACTGGATTTAACGGATCAAACATCATTCATTCGATAATATCGACGGCCCGCATTCATTGTGGGGATTGAATAGGCACACAAGTTAATGACGGATTCTTTGGATGTAATTTGAATTCAATACAATTTTTTTTTGAGTTTGGGGTATGATCGTAGATCGGATGACCCGCATCTATTGTGGAGATTGAAAGGAGAATTAAACCACATACTAGTTCATATTCTGCAATCCCTTGCAGCCATTGGATCTCGGGGAAGATGGATCTTTACCATCGATTTGCAGACAAGGGGTCTAGCTAGGATCATAGCACCTAGACATGGGATTTGAAAAGGTAGCGCTTGAAAAGAATAGGGCTGAGGTCACAACTCTTGATCGCATGGAAAGAAAAATGGAGTCCTCTGAGCCAGTCAAGGAAGGTAGAGTTTAGCACTCTACGTTAGACTGTGGTCACGGGGACTAGCTCTATGGGAAGAAAAGTGCTCATCATTAGCACGTTGCATGGAATTCATTGAGGCAATGCATGTTGCATAAGAGGGAAGACAATGTAATTTCCAGTAAGGAAGGAGGACCTTCCAATTTTTTACTTACATTATGTAAGTGTGGAAGGAAAAAAAATTGGGCAGCCATAAGTGTTGGCACCCTAGCTATTAATGAAGGAAGAATTATTAAAGGCATTCATGTGAAACTTTTGAGTTTCATTTGTACTGATTTGGGATCGTGATCGACCTATAGCAGGAAGCATGGTCCTACTGTAAGAGTGAATGAAAATGAATAAGCCATGTGGTGAAGAGGTTGGTTAAATTCCAACACACCATGGAAAAGTACTTGTCAAAAAGTATGGGAAACTTAAAATCAATGCAAGGGTGCATTGGGTATGAATGTGGCCACGAATGTTGGTGCATTCATTAAAAATCAATTGATATTTGAATTACATTTTGAAAAAATTGGTAGGGTGGAATGATGCATAGGTAAGGGATGATGTATCCTTTTGCTTGGTATCCTTGAATAGATGAAAATGACTTGGACTATTAATATGTCTGATTTTGAAAAGATAATGTACATGGAAACTAACAATTGTGTGGTTGAGGAATGTTGAAACTGCAGGAGGAAATGGGTCTTGGATATGGTAGTATTGTAAGCCCATAAGGAAGAACAATTTCCTACTAAAACAAACTGCAGGGAACGGTACCCTTTTTTTAAGAAAGTGAATTTGATTGTTAGTATGCACAACTCTGAAATTGTTTGTGATGATGTTATAAAGGTGCACTAAAAATGTATGTGCATGGAGAAACTAACGATTTGTTTGCTTGATTGAAGTTGAAGTGCAGGAAGAAAATGAGTCTTGAATATGGAAGCATTGTAAGCCCATAAGGAAGACCAATTGATTGTTGATCCAAAACTGTTATGGGAAGGAAAGTCCCATAATTATGAATATGGTTCTTGTGCGGGACAAATAAGAAAATAAAATGTAGAATTGGAAATCTGTAGGTAACAGATTTACAAGGAAATTCTGAATTTAAAATTTATGATGATGTCTCATCAACATTTCTATGCCTATGATATAGGTGAAACGAAAATATATAGAAAGAGTGCAGAGATGAGAGACTGAGCTCTCAGGTTCGATGAATAACTGAGAAAAAAAGGGTATGTTCTGATCGCGGGAAATAGAGACTGACTTGGGAGAAGGAGAGTAGCCTTCATCCCTATATATGACTGAGTCGGGAGAAGGAGAGTAACCTTTGTCTCTATCTATTTATGTGTGAGGACAAGGAGAGTAACCTTCTTCTTTAACTTTCATTGACCTAGAAGGTTGTCAAGCTCAAAAGCATGAAAAATGGCTACTACTGAGCCACGAGAACCCTGTGATAAGCCATGATCGCCTGAAATATATTGTGTTGAGGTAACATGAACCAGAGGGACACCTCAACAGATAAAGTCTAAGGAATTCCTTGACTATAAGACTCGATAAAGTCTCTGGAATTATTTTTGTGCGAGAAAACCATGGTAGAGCAAGATGGATCACCCAAGGGACTGTATAGCAGTGAAGGGTATAGTTAAGCCTAGGCCTAGAGGGTGAGTGACCGCAAGGAAGAGGAGACCTTAATATTTCTTGTAAACTAATGGGATCATGCACATGGTAGGTAGTTCTTCCTATGCGATACAAACCTTGGCAAGGCAAGATGGATCACCTGAGGGATTGTATAGAAAAGAAGGGGATGCTTGAGCCTGGGCCTGGAGGGTGAGTGACCGCAAGGAAGATGAAACTTTGATAGTTATTGTAAACTATCGATTGGGATCATGCAACAATGGGTATGTCAAGGAAAAACGATGAGCCTGGATAACAAAACAACCATGTGGATACAAATCCACAAACTCCGCAGATAATTATTGTGCTAAGATTATCAAAATTTTCCTAGAAATTTTTTCTTTATGCAATGTTTTCACATAATAATATGATTAACGTGCTTGATTGTCCAAGAATTACTGAAAGAAGGTGACAAAGATTAAGGCTCTAAAAAATTACCTGATCAAGAGAGAAAGATCAAGATTTCTGAAACAGCTGAATGAGAAAGGTATGGAAGGTGTTTTTGAGAAAGAACACTGAGGACGGTGTTCCTTTAAGGGGGAGGGAATTGTAATATCCTTGTTTCCCCCAGTTTTTAATTAATCATAAATTAGGAGTTACCATGATAAGGCATGTGGACAATGTAAATGTATTATTGTTTGAGTTTCCAATAACAAACTGTGGGGGTGACACCTTGAAAGTACTAGCCATGATATCACTAGAGGAAGAATGTGAAAACCATATGAGAGGGTTCATTATATAAAATAACCCCAAATTTCCCTTGATGAGGATGATAAATCTCCTTCAGATCCCAAGGAGAGAAATCAGTTAATGAAGAAAGGACCAATGGTTGAATTATTAACCGCCCCCATGAATCGGAGCATGGTCTAGCTGCAGTGTGTCAGCCCGAAGTACAACAAATACATGTAGACCCGATCTTCCTTCTGACAGAAGGAACATGATAGGTCGGGAACCTTCCAAAAGGAAGGATGGTAAGATAGATACACACGGACAAACAGAGAAGATACATCAGACGAGAGTGCCAGCTCGTAAGGGATATGCACGTAGCTCTCCAGGGGTTAATGAATAGAAGGCCACGAGCTTGATGTTGAGGGAGCATATGATAAACCTTGTCAATTCAATAATAGAGAGAAATATCTGAAAGTTATAGATAATAGAACCCGAGCAGAAGTTGAACATAGAAAGAATCCTTGAGAACTGCAAGAGTTCCATGGTGATATCATGGCTTGGCACAGGGGTGGACAGAGTGCTAAGAATGTGGACAGAGTGCTAAGAATGAATTCCTCTGAGCCTATGGTAGGGTGGAAGGATGAACACCCACAGTCAGTTAGTTGGCTACCACCTGTAATAGATAAGTAATCTCATATCTTGTATATTTAAGTTGTACTGTGAGTTAAAGTTGGATATAGTATGAATGTTGCAGGGATGGTTATGTTTTCTTATTGATTTATACTGTATTTCCTTCTTTTTATCTTCCTGAATGTGAAATTAGGCAAGTAGGAAATCATATGGATAGGACATGTTTCATACTCGTAAATGCTTGTGTCTTGTGGTGTCTTAAGCTAGAATCGTGAACTATATGTCTGTCGACCTTGGACACAATTTCATGAACGCATGTCGACCCTCCTAGTCATTCTAAGTCCCTTGAAGGACCGAGTTTGTTATGCTTAGGAGAGGTAGTGCAGATATGCATAGGTTCTCTGTGAGGCAAGTAGAAAATGAGAACCACTTAAGTTCTATACTTGATGAATGAGTGCAAGGGGTACACAGAAATTCTTCTAAGTGTTAAGTCCAGTAGAAAGAGAGTAATGCTCTTAGGTCCTTCATAATTGATGAAGCTCAAGAAGGATAGTGAGATTCAAGTATCAGAAGGGAATATCCTTTCGATTGGAAGATGAACGAATGAGATTCGTTCAGGAGGATCCAACTTTTGTCACGGTCGTTAGATTTGAAGAAGGAGCGTAGACGTTAACACCTCGATTCCTTCAGTCTTCACAAGTTCGACGAATGTTGGTAATCATTATGAAGGGGACAGATTCTCTAAAATATGAAACCCAAAGTCATGATGTGATATGGACCATAGATCCAAGGATCTATCGGTACCCTCCTTGACCATTGGATTGGTGATATCAGAGTCCGCACATCAGGAGAATCGCACGTTGTCGTGACTAAACTTACAAAACTCGAAGTTGTGATGTGATATGGACCATCGGATTAACGAAGGTCATGGATCATTGATCTAGCGTGATAAGATTAATGCAAGGATTATGTGGGAAATCTAGACCCCCTAAGAACCAAGATTAGAAGAGATAAGCGCTCCTTAGAAGCGCAAATGAGGTCCAAGAGGCAAACTTGTTTCAATTTTGTAAGTTACGGAGTGAAAGCAGAAGTCGAGACCCATATATCAGGGCTCATAGGAGGTATATCAAAGTTCGGGGCCTTCAGAACATCTGAAATATTCCAAGTCAGGGAAGAAAGAGAAAACCCAGGGGAAGGAGCGACAGTGGTTGTTGGATCGATCCCTGTGAAAGATTTGGGTCATTGAAATTCACATCCATACAATTAGAAGAGTACAGAGGAGGAGATCATATCTGGCCCATCATATATGAGTGCAAAGACCAACAGTCGTTGGATCCAGGAAAGGTGCACAAGGGTTAAACCCTTTGAAAGTATATAGGAGAGTGGACTTTTCCAAGTCCTTAAGTTCTGAAATCATTGGAACCGTCCATTGTTAGGGCTGAAAGGTGGAAGCATATCCGAGAGTTTGAGAACTCGGACATTTGAAGAACTAGGAGAGACTAATCTAATCTTCGCAAAGGGAGAGGTGTGAGGTGACTTTGATCTGTTGGATTCATAGGAAACATGGCAGATATCCCCGTACTTCGGAGGAAGAACCTATGGAGAAGTCAAGAGGCAAATACCTGAGGAGTTGGGAGCCGCAGCAATCCTAGCCGTCCATTAGGATAGGACACATGGCGGGAGATCAACATTTCGTTGATTCACAAATTGGGAAATTCAAAGGCAGAATCATGAGAACTCGCTAGATCTGAACTCGCGCGTTGATCTGGACCGTAGGATTACAGAATACCATGGACCGTTGATCTGAATCTATCAGAAGATCGGGGATCGAAAGAGTCAGGGTGGACTCACATCCAAATACCCGAGATGTGAACTCGCGATTTGATTACAGCCATCGATCGAAGGGACACCGTGGACCGTTGATCTGAGTCTATTGGAAGATCAGGGATCGGAAGAGTCAAGGTGGACTCACATCCAAATACTCGAGACGTGAACTTGTTATTTGATCACAATCGTCAATCGAAGGGAGATCGTGGACCGTTGATCTAACTCTATCGGAATATCCAGGATCGAAAGAGTCTGGCTAGACAAACATCCAAATACCCAAGACGCAAACTTGCGATTTGATCATAGTCATCGATTGAAGGGAGAGTATGGACCGTATATTGGGTATTGGAGGGAGTTCGCATATCAGACTTCATAGAGGATAAATGAACTTCCCTCAAGAGACGCAAAACATGAAGTCCCAAAGCGCTTGGTAGTTGGGCCCCAAGTTATCACCCAATGTCTCAATCGAATAAGCCTAGTGGGAGGATCTAGAGCCTAGAGGATTCTCCGATCAGGAAATCAGAAATTGGGAGTATCGGGTTTGGCCCATAGCAAAACACCCGAGGTATGAGGCGAGAAGCGCCTTTTGGATCAGCATGTGGTCAAAGTCGGTGGTCACGTGATGGAAGATTGCACTTGGTGCTAGTTCACATGGGTGAAGTCTCGCAAAGACCCATGGATCGATTTCTTAGAGATTCCAGTAGGGAACCGAATATCTACTTTAGCTCGGTAATTTTGAAGGTCTAGTGACCAGGATTAGAGACCATGGATGGAGGATTCGACTAATTGAAGAAAAAGATTTTTTTTTTATTTATGCCCCATCATGGGTGTGTTACATCAGTTGTGGTGGATCTACTTTTGATGATGATGATGATGATGATGATGATGTATCAATATTTGTGACAGTTACAATGACAGGTTGATCTTGGTTTTGACTATGATGATGTATCAATATTAGTGACATTTACAATAATAGGTTGATTTTGGTTTTGATGATGATGATGATGTATCAGTTATAGTAGTACTGACAAGTTGAGTCTCACACTTATATTTTAGGGAGGAAGGAAGGGGAAAGGAAAGGGGGTTGGAGCCTCCTTCCAATTGGTGTTGTAGAATACAGGGAGTCGTAGATTCCTTCAGGTTGGAGCCTATAACTAGGGGGTTGGAGCCTCCATCCAGTTGGAGCTAGAGAACCCAGGGAGTTGTAGCTTCCTTCAGGCTGGAGCCTATAAATTAGGGGTTTGGAGCCTCCTTCCTATCGGAGCTAGAGAATTTGGGGAGTTTTTGATTCCTTTTAGTTGGATCCTGTAAATCAAAGGATTGGTGCCTTCTTCTAGCTAGTGTTGGAGAATTTTAGAAGTTGGTTCTTATGGTGATTGTACTCTTGAAGATAAATATATTAAAAATCATTTTGTGGTTTTCTCCCATTTGGGTTTCCACGTAAAATTATGGTGTATTTTGTATCTATGGTTTTATTTTTATGATATCTTGAATGTAACATTATCTTGAATGCATAAGTGATAAATTATTGATAATGTAATGTTTAAAAGTTGTGATTGAAAATGGTAAAAAGTGATCAATACTTATTTATCCCTCCCTCTCAGTATTGGTGAATATTCCAACAATTGGTATCAGAGCAAGTCCTTCAAAAAAATTCTAACCACTGGAAGGAAGATCTTGGAATTCATGGAGTGTATAGATAATGGAACGACAATGTTTGATGTTTAGAACTATGCATTCTAGAATAGAAGGATGAGAGCATTTTTAGAGGAATATGCGCATTTGGTACTTAATTGTTACATGGTACATCACTTCAAAGAAACATCTAAAAAATACAGCCAAGAAGGAATTAAAAAGGAAAAAAAAATAACAATGGATGTCATGCTAGATGGATTACATTATTCAGTAAAAGTCAAAGTGGGACAATAGTCATCACCCAAAGAGATTTGGGATAAGCTACATAATCTCTACTCTAAGAATTCTCTTCTTGCAACCACAAAGCTAGAGTATGTTGATTAACATAAATAAGATGTTGAGATAGAACAAAAAGAAATAATCTCATCATGTTAGACATATTCAAAAGAAGAAGAAGAAGAAGAAGAAGGTGAAGTATATCTTGAGCCAGAACTAATTTGTGTCTTAAGTGAGCTAAAAGGATAAACGAAGAAAAACAAGTCCCTCAAGGAAGAATTGATCAAGCTAAAGGAAAATTATGAAGAAGTCCAACAAAATATCATAAATCTAAATTTTACTGGAAGAAGCCAAAGTGATTGAAGAAACTCTCAAAAATCAGTTGGAAGAAAAGAAGTGTTTCTAAGCTGAAATAGTATCACTAAGAAAGGAATAAGATGAGAAAGAACATACTTTGACAATTCATATCAAGGAAATATATAAAAACTTAAACAATCTTGAAGTAGAATTCAGTCAATAAGAAAGAATACTTGAAGAAGAAATCGTCTCCTTGAAAACCCGACTAGAAGAAGAAAAAAGAATGGAAGAAGTAATGAATATCCACATGATGAAGAAAGAATAATATTGTGATAATCTTGAAGAAAAATTCATCTCATTGAGGGTTTAATTTGACAACATCAACAATAACTTGAAAAGTTCTCAAGTAATAGATGACTGTCTCATCTATCAAAGGTCAACATTCAATAAAACAGGTCTTGGATACATTGGTGAGACCTCGTGGAAAGAAGATGAAAATGAAAATCCCAACAATAAATTTGAAGAGAAGTGTTCCAAGTTACCAGAAAAGAAGAATGAAGAAAAGGATAAGAACTATACAAACATTCTCAAAGGAAGGGATCATGATCATCAAGAGTCAAAGAGGAATGATTGAAAAATAAATACATCTCCAAGAAGGCCTTCTACCTCCTTGCATAAAAGAAGATTCAATCATTGTGAAGGAAACAACGAAAGAGAAGATCGTGATTGGCGAAGGAATGAATTTAGAAGGACTACATCACAAAGAAGATTATTCACTCCTAGATGTCAAATTTTATTTTCGGGTTATTTCTTTAATTGTAATAACTTTGGACATAAGACTATAGATTGCAGATCATATGGAAGAAATGTTCAAGAAAGAGATTTTTATTTGGCTCCCCACAATATTGAATGTTATAAATTCCACAACTATGTACATATGGCTCATGATTGTAGAACCATGATGAAGACTTCCATGAAGAAAAACATTGATATTAGGTACAAGAAAATTTGGAGAAGGAAAAAAAAACAAGAAGAGCAGGTGAATGAAGAACTCTCAGAGATCATACTCACAGGATTTATAGAGTCATGAAATCATGATGAATCTATGGGAAAAGAGGAAGATGTCAAAATTCAAAATAATAATCCTTCTGAAGAGGAGGATTATATATATTTTCTAATCCATTCATCTTTGAGACTCCCAGTAAATGTGAATATTGAAGAGGGGGAGTCTAAGTAGTAGTTACATAGAGAATTATATTTCAGGTAGTTTGAAGTATTTATTTGTAGATTTGGGGAAGGTAGAATCTGCATGGTTTGATGGAAGAAGTACAGAATGTCTCATGATAGATTGGTTGATTAATTCAAGGTGTAGTTTAGAACACAGATATGAAGGTATTAGCCAATAGTTAAGAGGAATATCATTGGCACACTTTTGAGGAAAAGATTCATGATTGTATAGAGGATTCCAAGCATGTATTCAAGCAGGGATATATTCATTACAGATTCGAGCATGTGCACTTGTAGAAAATTTGTAGAGTTTGATTTGAATATAGAGAATACTAGTGGACATATTTTATTTAGATTGAGAAGCAGGAATATGTGGTGATTAATTGCAACAGAGAATTAAAGTGACAGATGGGTTAGCATTATGTGCATTTGAGTAGCAGAGTCATGGAAAGTTTTTTGACATGTGGATAGAGAAGAATTCATGGTATATTTGGTAGGTCTAGAAGACAATACTTGACATGAACCGAATAATATATATGACAGTGGATGAAAGCATGATCTCAAGAGGAATTGCATAAAGACTTGTTGGCATTGTTATAAAGAGGAATGTTGAGTAAATCATATTGACAAGTGGAACCGGCTAGTCACAAAAAGGAAAGCCATGAGAAGCATAGAAATACAGGGGGAGAGAAACCATTAGGAGGAGTTATACTGTCAAGGGAATATTGTTGAATGATTATGTCATTGATCTTATCTCGGTGAAGACATGACATACCATGAAGTCTTAAATTCAAGTGATTAAGAAACCTTAACATCAACGCTTTTAATATACGTCAGTGGATTACAATAACAGGAAGTACCAATGGAAAAGAAGCATCTGAAGAGAGGAAAAGAAGCATATACAAGAATCCCCACATTTATCTACACAACATCTTGCACAGAATAAAGGGGGAGAGATATTTTCAAAATAAGGTATACTATTAGAGGGAGTTACTCTTTGTAGTTGATGTCAAAGGGGGAGATAAAGAACAAAAGAAAGATAGAAATATCTGAAGCATGAATACAAGGGGAGCAATGGTCATAGGGAGAGGATGGGTGTTGTCATCAATGATAAAAGGGGATATTGTTGTAAAATTGGTTGTCATTGATTTCAACCTTAGAAGAAGACATGAAGCAAGCTTGGAAGCCTCTAGAAGTGATGGGTGTATTTGAAGAAGTCTCCAAAGTGTTCCCTTCATGGCGTAGCTTTAAGCATGGCCCTCATAGGAAGATTATTTGAATAATTTTAGAAGAATCCCTAGAAATATGGTTAAGTGGTTAAGTGGTTAAGAATCCCCATAGGTGTGGTCGTGAAGCCCAAAGTTAATTGAAGAAAAAGAGTATGAAATACATTGCAAATGCATGCAAAACATCCAATGATTGATAGTACTTGTCAAGCCATCTCTAATGGTAGGTGACACACCACGTGGTTCCTCATGGTGGAGGATCTATGCCCTCTTAAATATGAATCCCTGAAGTGTTGGAATATGGTTTAATACTGAGAGGGGGGGTGAATCAGTATTAATAACTTTTCACAATATTTAATTATTTATTTATTAACTTTCTTTATCAACAAGAAACTTCAGAAATAACATCAATAAATATAAACTTAAATTACAAATTACAAGTTTTATATGAATATTTATTTAGAGCACCAACTCTAAGAGACAACAATCCCCTTGTTCAGGGAACCAACCCTAGGAAGCCCCAACTCCCTTGTTTAAGGTAACCAACCCTAGGAAGAATCAACTCCCTTGTTTTAGGGCACCAACCCTAGGAAGCACCAACTCCCTTTTTTTAGGGAACCAACCCTAGGAAGCACCAACTCCCTATTTTTACAATTTAATTGGAAAAGGATACTAATCCTTCCTTGATCCTCCTTTCCAACCTCACTTCATAAGTATTTTCATTTTTCTTCCCTTGACTTTTCACTTGCTTCTAATCTTCTCATGTCGAAAAATAGAGAAACTTTCTTCTCACCATTATTTCTCATTTATATAGTCTTCCAATTGGCATTAATTTGAACCATTGTGTATTTTGACAATGAACCATTGTACCCTTTCCATTTAATTTTAACAATAATTTTGTCATTTAAAAATTTGATTTAACTTAAAATAATTAAATTCCTTTGTAAGTTTTTTTATCCTTTCATGTAGAAACAATGGAATGGTTTGGTGTCAATATTTTCGAATTACTCTATAGTCCCTTTAAACTGGTACAAAATTCAAATTATGCACAGGAGCTTCCTTCAATCCACTTTCCTTGTTATTGTGGGCTAAAAACCATGGGCTTATCCATTCTATGCACAATTCCTTTAGTGCTTCTCTTTCTCCCTTTACATTTTCCTAATAGGAACTTATTCAAATTTCTACGAACTTATTTACTTCTAGGTCCTTGGCGCCCCTAATCAACTCCTTTACCTTATCATGACACTGGTGTTGGAACCAAATCCTTCAAACTTCATCATTTTTAGCTATCCTTGAATTCTTCTGGAGTTTGACATTCATAAGTGGTCATAAAGTGTAGGAAACTAGTGATTGAAGGATAACATTCATGCTTACTCTATCCTCCCACTACTTGATCTACGTCGGTTCTTTGGATTTTGGCGCTTTGGCACTCCAAGTCTCTAGGAATTTCTGGCTTACAATATCCTTCCACTATACTCTATCTAACAGTTGAGAAAATTATTAAAGGGATCTTAGATCGACGGTCTACGTGATTCCATGACTTTGGCCTTCGACACATTTGCTGGTAGAAGAAGTTGGACATTCTCAGAGTCCATAATATTTGATATGACATGGCATGTTGATGTCACGTATGGTGACATGGACCCATGGTGACATGGACCCATGGTATATGTGCCACGTGTCACTCAAAAATGGACATGTTGGGATCCAAAAGGCACTGAATTCATGTGACATTTGTCCCATATGGCACCCCTGCCATGTGGTATAAGACATGTCTTCAACCAAACAGACGACCCACATTCCTCCGCTCTAGATCTATGTCCTCAATGGATGGTTATATCTTCACTTCCTCATAGTTCTGGAAGATTTTGATCCTTTTCATACCTTGGAGATCAACGGTTTTATTTAATCAATCATTGAGTCGACAGTTCTCATTCATTTTAAACATGCACTTTTACTTAGAATTACTATATGTGGCAGGTTCGCGGACTCTCAGACTTGCGAACTCACATGTCTTCTCGGGTGTCATCAGAATGCATGCCCAACTTCCACAGCCTCCAATATGAACCTATACTTAGAATTATTTTATGTGATGGGTTCACGGAATCTCGAACTTGCGAACTCACATGTATTCTTGGGTGTCATCAAAATGCACTCCCAACTTCTGCAACCTCCAAGATGAACCTATAATTAGAAGTATTTTAAGTGACAGGTGTTAGCTCCTAAAATGTCCCATTCCAATCAGGCTTTAATAAGTTTTTGAGTCTTGAAATTGGAAAAAAAATTATTTACTCATCAAGCATTATGAATATCTCAAGTCAGTCTTTTCACCAAAGTATGGTCATGTCAGTTGTATTGGAAGGAAGACTAGTGGTATTCAAAGGTGGATCTTATTCAAGGATAGGTTAGGCTCTCTTGTCATATTTGAGCCATCAAACACAAGAATAATTGAACAAGATTGAAACCATGTGGATTCCTTTAAGAGGATTGGTTGTTGGAGATATTTTCAGAAGTTAGAGGGATATCATCTAGAGGTGTCAAGATATTTTGTGCAGAATTTCAAGGAAGGTAAAATTCAGGTTGGACCCTTTTAGATTGAACCTATCAATTTTCCTAAAAGAAACCTATTCATCCATCCTTCCAAATAAATATAAGTGTCTGAGATATAATCAAGGATTTGTGCTCAGATTTTGATATTGATAAATGTCCACCTTTTTTCCTTCAAAAAAATGGACAGTAATTTTGTGTTTTTCCCATGATGAACCTATGAAGAAAGAGGCAAGTTGGATGAATTTTTGGAGATCATAATTCTAAGTCATTCACAGGGAATTTCATCTATCATGGAATATTAATAGCCCTCACAAGAATAGAAGAGAAAAATTTGTGAAAAAAAGAGGGTTTTGTTGCATTTTGGGAGTAGTGAGACCCATGGTGCAACCCTTCTACACAGTGCGACCCACGGTGCGACCCTTTTGTCAAACTTCCAATTTTTTGAATTTTTTCTTGTTTTGGTCAAGATTAGACTTGGAAAGAGGATTTTTGGGTCAAGGTGGCCACATATATTTTAATATAATATCATCCCCCATAATATCATGCAGATGGCACTTCATTTCCTCAATGGAAACATTCTAGGGATCAGATCCTAGATTGTAGGAATATGACTAGATTTTGGAAATCTGTGTTTTTTATGTTTTAGTCATATTTTTAGGAGATAGATTATGATGATATGGAAATGTATTTTTGGAAATTTAGAGAGGTTTTTAACAAGAACAAGCTCCTCTTAAAAAACCTCTCTCATTTTTCTCAAATCTATTTTTATTCGGGAGATATAGGTCAATATTTGAGAAGCATATTTCCAGAATTTTTATACTTTGTTTTTTCCAGCCACCTCACAAATTCATATTTGAGTTGGATATATTCAACAATCTAAAGATAGATAAAGATGTTATAAGATCCATTTATTTTGGATCTTGATGAGGATGTAATATCTATAAAGAGGACCAAAGTGAGGAGCTATAGAAATAGGTTGGAACTTGGAGAATTTGAGAGACTATTTTGTACAAGACTTTGATATATATATTGGAATCATAAGCTTCTTTCACTGTTATTGTTCAGACCTTTGTTCATTCATCTCTTCCTATACTTATGATTGAATTTCATGTTCATTTCTTTGTTTACTCAATGAGCGATAATTTTCATCTTGTCTTTTCATTGGTAAACTAGGATTATAAGTATTATTCCTTGTTATAATCATCCTTTCATCTATGTTTTTTAATATACATGATCTCGCTGGTATAGTGATTGTTCTCCACCCATCTGAGTTTAAAAACCATCTGAGAAATACCTTTTGATAGCCTTATCTTTTCTAGATATGTTCAGTGTCTTGACTGAGGGATTTATTGAATGAGTTATTCATTTTCTAATCCATTTTTATACATTTCATTGAACATTTTATTAAGTTACAAAGTTCTCTCGATCTACAACCTAGAGAGACTCTAGGAGTGATAAAAAATTGGCGTCGTTGCTAGGGAGAGGAGTTTGAAGAAAGATTACTTGGGAGACGACATAGTTCTATCTTTTGATGATAGACAAAGGTTGGGCATCATATTGGTTGTAATATTCTATCTGGCGACTCCATGAAGGACAAATTTAGTGGCGACTCCACAATCCTCAAATGTCAAAGGAATTTGCTGCTCTTTTTGCTCGGAGGTTTGCACCTCTTAATTTTTATATAGTTCCTAGTTTCCCACATCCAGTACCTCATTTCACAGGATGGGGATATTTTATGCATATCTTTAGAGAGAGGAAAGAAGACAATCCTGCAAAACACCTCATCAAGTTCCATGAGTGCATGGATCTACTAGATCTACATCATGAGGGTGTTCACATGAAGATGTTCATTCATTCATTGGATGGTGATGGACGTAAGTGGTGTTTCTCATTACCTCCTTCTAGTATTTCATCTTTGAAAGAGTTTCACATTGTATTCAATGACCATTGAAAAAGTTACTTTTCTGATGAGTTTTTATTTGAAAATTTTTGTGAGGAATATGAATTGCATAATGAGATTGAAGTTATAGATAGTAAAGAATTTCTCCCTCACAATTTGCAACGGCTCTCTAATGATCTTCAAGATGATATGATTTCACATGACCATGAACTAGAAATGAATAGTGAAATCTTGAAGGTTCTCTTACTATCATTAAGTCTGATTGTTATGAATCTGAAGAGTTGAATTCTTTAGATACAAATGGATATTATCAGTGGTCTTTTGGTCAAATTCCAACTGAAATCAGTAAGGGTAGCCCATAGTTTTCATATTTGCAAACAAAGGGAAATTGAAGCAGCCATGAGGGACTGGATTTTCATAGATCATCCATTTTTAAGGAGGAACAACAAAAGGACTATCTTTATCCTTATGTACCTTTTGTTCCAAATTTTGATGGAATGGTTGATGATGATGAGGAAGAAGGTGATGTTATTTCAGATTTTTTTTGAAGCCCTATTGCTGATAATTCTTTGCAGAAATCTTCATCTCTTCCATTAGGATTTTATCCAGATGTTCCAATATTTGACAAATATAGTGATGATGAGGAAGATTTTAAAGTTTATAAAGGATTTTTGACTAATGGAATATCATCTAGTTCTACTTTTCAGCAAGAAGAATATCAGCAATGTAATTATTCTATGGTTGATGATGGTTATGAGTTTGTTGTTTTAAATTCCAATGAAAAGCTCCTTAGTTTTGATACATCTTTTCAAGAGATTATTGTTGGGGAGAGTAATCAGCAGTTTTTTCATGATATATATTTTAAGACTCATCCTTTGTTTGATAATTATGGACAGAGTGATGTAGAAGATCAATAACATATCTCTTATTTTCTCTCATAAATTGTCAGTTGTAATGAACCAGCACATCATAGTGATGGATCCAAGTCATAGGGATATAGCAAAGGGGAAGACATACATGAGTTGTCAATGATTTTAAATATGTATAATGGTGATCAAAGTTTTGAATATCCTATGGCAACCTTACTTGAGTCTTATCTCTCAGGCTCTCTTAATATTTCATATTTTATCATACCACTTGTATTTGATAGTGAGTGTGATCTCCTGAAAGAGTTTTTATGGTCACTATGTTGATTGGGCTTAAATCCCCTGATTCAACAGCAGGAACCAAACCCGCCATTGAGACCCAATTAGACTCTGCAGCGTTTGGAGTGGAATGGTTCTCCAGATCTTACAATCTGGCCAAATTATTGATGAGCTTTTTTGTTTTCTAGTGAATGCTCTTCCTTCCGTTAAGACAGTTTTTCCTGTATTTTCTCTTAGGTGGGGAAGGTACAAGAGATGCAAGCCAATATAAACCAACTTGACAAAGATAGGAAAATATTTTTAACTATTGGGAAGGGGTCGAGCTTGGGATAACCCGCTACTCGAACATCCAAACAGTGATCCTATGCCAAAGGGCTTAGTAATAATACATTAACCGAAAGAGAATCCAACTGTTGTCTGAGAGAACTACTTAACAGAAAGAAGACGCATATATGATCAAGATCAGGGTAAGAAAATAATTCATCTACCGAGACATTCATCACATAGTTGAGGTAAACTACTTAGCATAGAGAAAGAAACACAACTGTAATCAATGTCACGGTAAGAAAAATAATTCATCTACCAAGACATTCATCACATAGAAGCACAATTATTTACTTTCATCATTTAAATAAAGGAACATCAAAACATTGCACCAGATAACTTGACAATAGAATTAATTTATCTTACTCATTTACTGCAACATTCATGGAACAGGAAAGGAAGTAACTCTTCTCCAACTCCAATCACATACATCTGATGAAAATAGTTCGTCTCTGGTCCAGAAGGACTTCTTAATTCGTAGCGGTCACAAAATGATTATCAACAACCAAAAGAAAAGAGTTCTTACAACAACCATCGACCCTTTGACCATCGGTCGATGTTCCTATTTAGAATATAAATTCTTAACAGTAATTAATGGTAAAATACAATTTGAGCTAATCAATAATCGCCACATGGTGTCATCATCTAACAGT
>ML817877.1:3131-30541 GCA_009831015.1 Picea engelmannii
TGTCGATTGGTTTATTGAGGAGAATTTATCCTATATCAGGGTTTTTGGATGTTCTATCCTGCCTCATGCACTTCCCAAATTCCTGCCTGACATGCTAGTGTGTAAGGAGGTAGCTCATTAGATAATAATAGGTGATATTGGAATAGAACTGAAGACAACTCAAAATAAGTTTTGGCCAGTCTTTCCCGTATAGATTGGAAGGTTTTCGCTACTCAACCTAGGTCATTCCAAGGTTGAAGTTGCAGGTCTAGAGGAGGTCAAGTTGGTGAATCTCGAACATAGGAAGCACGACCCTTATCAAACAGTGGGAAGCCACATGGTTCACTGTGGCATGAAAGCATTTGAACATGAGGAATCCCCTCGCGATGAAATTTTGAAAGGGGTCAAAACCTATGAGGAAGTGTTAGACAGGGTACAGGTGTTATCATTCGATTTGCAAACCAGTCTTCTAACTTTCCAGAGACAAAGACGAAGCAGTTTTCCCAAAGTATTGCAGGGAGAAACAACAACATCCCCTCCAGAATAAGAAAAAAATCCCCCAAGCTTCGGACATAAAACACGGAATAAATCAGAAACCGAGGAAAACCCACAGGAGGTCGAAGGGTCTTCACAAAACAAAGAAGTCCCATAGATAGACAATCCAGGAACAGAAGCAGAAAAAGCGTCTGAGATACCTCCAGAGTCTAGTCAATCTATCCCCCTTCACCATCTACTATTCATATTGATACCCCCAAGACTGCAAGTGAAACAAAATCCACAAACTTGGGCAATCACATCACTTCCTTGACCCCTTTACAATCTACTTTTGGTTTCCCTCAGGTAGGAGTCATATATGCTAGCGACCTCAACCCTATCTCCAGAGAAGAAATTCCTCTTTCTGATTACTTCTTCAGTAAAAAGAGGAAGGTTGTATTAAAACAGGAGATGTATATGAGAGAAGGTGGTATGGTAAAGAAACACAGAGTGCAGGTGGATGGGAAAAACTTGGAAGAGGGATATTTCACTATAGAGGTGGCAGTCTCCATGGGAGTGCTGGAAACAACAAATCTTTTCACGGTTATCAATATCAGAGCAAGGTTGGAACAGAGTAACCGCAGGATAACCCAGTTGCAAGATCAACTAAAAGATACCGATAAAAATATCAAAGCAGAAATAAATAAATGTCTAGAGCGGGCCAGAGCTTCTCACAAGCAAGAAATTCAATCACTTAAGACAAGTCTGGACGAGATGAACGCGAAAATGCAGACTAGAAAAATACAAGTTATTCGGCAAGAAGAATTGGTAAGACAACTACAGGCTAAATTGAATTCAATTAAAGGCCAGGTTATAGACCTGAAAGTTTTTCAGGACCAATCACTGGAAATGCACGCGAAGATAGAAGCTGAGCAATAGAAAGTAATCTCCCAAGTAGAGATTATTCAGAATTATTTTCAAGAAACAAGCAATGCTCTTGATAACATTATTTTTAGAGAAAAAGAAGTTAAAGCAGCAAGGGACACTTTCCAAAAGGCAGTTGTATGTTCTGAAAATGAAGAAGTATCGTAAATTCTAAAGCTTTATGTCACAGAGCAGATTAGAGGTGGTATCATGCTCAAGGTATGGGAAAACAACATAGCAGAATATAAGAAAATAGTCAAATAAATCAAAGATAATTGTGAAAGAATACTTGATTTATTGGACAAGGAATCATTAGGTATTGGAAGAGACAATTGCACTGGGCAATTAGGACAGATAAACATTGTAAGACACCAGTTGAATTTCAAAGAGGGTTTGAACGAAATTCAGTTGGAAATTTCACAATTAAAGGAAGTGGATGTTACCCTAATAGACAAGTGTCTAGGGAAACCAAAATTGAAATTTCAATCAATTAAGTTTGCTGGAAAGGAAATTGAAGATCAGCTTCCAGAAACTCAAAGAAAATTATATTTATTTGAAGCAAAGGATCTACCAGAGTCTCCCAGAAATTTCGTGCATTTTCTTGAAAAACGTATTGAATGTATCAGGTCAAAAGAAGGAGATACTTAAGTAAAACAATGAAGTATCATTTTGAAAACTCATATTATCGAGATGATAGGAAAATAAATGATAATCATGCAAATGGTTGGAGTTTGCAATTCTTGTAACTATTTACCCTTAGGAGTTAGGAGATCACCAACCAACAATCATCAGGGGTCTTGTATAAATATGATTTGAGGATACTGAGAATAGGCTTTTTCTTGGGGGGCATTGTAACGAATAATTTGAAGATATTTTTGAATTAATACAAATACGAATTGAAGATTCCAAATCTGGTCAAGTTTGAGTTATGTGTTTCTCTGTTGTTTCATATTTTTCATATATCTCTCTAATGAATGCTTAACTACAATTTAGTACAACCTCTACTGTGGTAAACGATTATTCTTGCAATTTAATCGTTTACATCTTTTCCTCTGTATCGGCTATCAGCTTTTACCCTTTCTATCCTTTTCACCCATGACTGTCTCAGTCACAAGACAACCTAATATTGAATCTGGATTATCAGATCAAATGAGCATTGCTTTGAATTTATTTAAAACCATCTTATAAACAGCAAACAACCGGGTTGAGTTAGAAATCTCATGGTTAGTTATTGAAAGAGACATTAGCATCCAGGAAAACTAGGAAGCTAGATAGAGACTGTTAAGGAACCAAAAATACCCCTTTTCATATAACCTACCTTTTTATCCTTAGCCATCTCTATCTTTTCGGATGCCTTGACGGTGTAATTTAGAGCCTTAAAGTACAAACTCAGGAACAACATATGGTGTGTCTCGTAAAGCATGCCATGAGGTATATTAATAGCACCTAGGCAACTTGATACTCTATTTTCACAATTTTTCGCAAGGAATACAACGATGCATTTCATTTTTGAATTTGATCAAAATTTAAAAAGGTCATTGTAAAACACAATCATTTAAGAATTAATAAAGAGGTCTCTATTGGAAGTGGACCCAGAGACGTAGCCCAAATTGGGTGAACTTCGTTATCAAACTTGTGTATGTGATTTCAATATTTTGTTCATCTTTACGCTCAGTTATTTGCAAGTTATTTATCATTAAAGTGTATATGGTTAGATAATTATTTCACATTTAATTGCATTTAGTCAAGCGATAATTATTATTTCTAAGATTAAGTTGATGTTTATATGTATTTAAAATAATCAACATCTAAGGATTTTTGTATCAAGTGGTATCAGAGCTAGTTTTGACGTGCATTTACAATTTGTTGATGTGACATGAGATCCAAGAATTCAGTTGGTCAATATTTTGAAGGCTCTTATCAAGAGGACAAGATGAGTACAGTTGTCATGAAGTTGAGGTTGTAGAAGAACATTAATAGGCAAATCTAGAAGGATCATTCTGAGTTAAGAATGTAGTTACAAGCCCTTGAGGAAGAGAAGCAGAGACTGAAAGATTGACTGATATGCCATGAGGAATTTCATAAAGGTACTTTTCATGAGTTGTAAAGAAAGTTTCATATCATGAACCAAGTATTGGAACCATGATCAATACCAATCCATGAATATTGGTAGGCTGAGAAAGTAAATTTTCCAATCCAAAAGGGACTACCTCTTTCAAAAGGCATGATCAAGAAGATGACTCCTCATATTATTATTTTTCTAGTCAAGATGGAGAATGCTCGAGGATAGTTTAAGCAAGGAGAACTTTGGTTGAAGATTTCCTTCATAAATAGTTAGCTTTACCTTCCAATTCAAAGAAAGGTAACATGTGTAAGACATCTCCAGATAAATATGTGCATGTTATAGGAGAAGGAATGAATACTTTTCCCACTGGTAAATGGTCCATATATCCATGTGCTTCCTATGGAATTAGTAACCATGATGTGGAGAAGTTTCGAAGAAGACAGTCTCTGCAAGATAATCCCTCCAAGAATAAGGCTAAAGTTAAATATCATTTCTTAAAGCAAAGGAAATGGGGAAATGATAAAAAGGGATCGTGGTTCCAAGATGGTAACAAGACACTTTGCTCTTATTGTGGTAATAGTGGACATCAAATAGAGAAGTGTTGGACACTTTACCCAAACTTATGTATGAAGCATAATAGGAAAGATGTAAAGGCACTTGCAATAAGACAAACAACTCTAGATGAAGTTAATAGTCTTACTGAAAGACTTGAGAAAAAATAATTCCCAATGGTTGGTATTGTAAAAGTGATATATGAAGAAATCATGGAATGGTTCATGGATAGTGGCTCATATCACCACATGATAAAGATGAGATCAATATTCTTGAAATTCTCAGAGTCTGACACAGATTGTTATGTAGGATCTGGAACTAACACCAAACAAGCAATAAGAGGGCATGGATATGTAAGATTCCAACTCAAGTCGGGAGGATTTTTGGGAATAGAGAATGTGTTATATGTTCCAAAATTAAAGGTAAACCTACTCTCAATTGCGACATTTGAAGATGAAGGTTATGCAGCTACATTTCAGAATGGCCAGGTACCTGTGTATTTAAGGGAAGTTTCTTCAGAAACAACAATAGTTCTTGGGGTTCGCAAGGAGAGGTTATATAGGTTACTAGGAAGGCATATAGTTTGTTCTAATGGTTTCTTATATTTAGCATCAAATTTTACATCAGATTCAATGTCATATTTAGCATCAGCGTCAGGGGCATTGTTAGAAGTCGGAAGATGCGAGACTCCTCCCAGTACAATGGGAAGAATGAGTCCATAAGAAAACCATCTAAAAATTTCATTGTAAATATGTGTGTTTGTAAATGTAATATGCATATGTAGATATCTCCTAAAGTCTATTAGAAGGCTTGTAAGCCAATAATTGTAAATTATAAGAGTGAGAATAATTTTGTAAAATTTCTATATTGCCACCATATATGTAGATAAGAATGAGGAATTTTGTAAGAGAGTTTCTATATTTCCACCTTATATGATGTTAAGAGTGAGAGGATTCTCGTTAAAGGGATTTCTAGATAGCCACCTTAAATATTATTAGAAGTAAGAGGAATCTCATTAAATATATTTCTATACAACGACTTAATTCTAAGTGAGAGGAATCTTGCAAAAAGGATTTCTATATAGCCACTTTGTTTTATAGTGAGAGGAGTCTCATTATAAAGATTTCTAAATCCTTTAGACAACAATATAGACAATTGTAATGTCTTGTAAATAGATAAAGAACTACACATGGATCGAATTGTCTAAGTCAACATTATTTATTCTGAAGAAATGAAGGTGAAGGAACAGAAGGATGCAGGCAGTTGGAACATGTAGATCGGAAGAAAAAAGGGAATCAAAGTAATGAAAAAATTTGTAGAGATGGTAAAGGAAAAATAATCCTCTTCAAAAATAAGAGGCATAAAGGTGCATGTTATAAGAATCTTCAAAATACTATGTCATGTTCGTGTGGATGTGTACCTTGAACAAAAGCAAGACATGTATAAATGATAAAAGTACAAATCAAGTTGTTTCCAAGGAAGGAGAGTAATGGACAGGGAATTCACTCAGATACTCCTACAGATACATAAGCAGAACTGGAATAATGAGTCCAAAATGGAAAGGCATAGATCAACATTCGACTTGGTTTCATATTGGCCGAGATAGACTATATTTAATAGAAGGAGATGGGAATGGATGTTGAATATAGGATTCATGTATTGCATAGATTGAGTGAATAGGACTTTTTTTGTCAGGGAATCTATGAGCCAGAACCAAAACTATTAGCGACAGTGCCAGAGGCCAGAGTCAGATTCATATTCCAAAAAAGTAGACAAAAGTACACTAATATAATACCTGAGATCTAAGATTGAAGACCCAATATGAAGACTAAATTCTAGAAGATTCAGGAAGATGGAAGAGTGAGTAATCATCACTAAGTTGTTGGATATATATACTTTTGGAGGTCCAAAATTTCTTCAGTGGGAAGGTGTGATCTAGAAGGATCTGAGGAACACTCACAGAGGTCCAGAAGGATCTGGAACACTCACAGAGGTCTAGAAAGATCCATAAAATCTCAAAATTCAAGTATCCCAAATAATCTAAAATTCCCCATCAACACGTAGAGATTAGAGATAGCTTTCCAACGATGTAAACAAAAATTCAAACGGAGCTTGTACGAAAATGTTATGAGTGGTCAAAGTTTGGTCAAAAGACAAATTCAAAAGGGGGAAACGTTACACGTGTCACCACTGGAAGGGTGACACGTTGCACAACTATACAATTGTATAGTGATGACGTGGCCACACCCCCAAGGTTCCACATGGACTTATTGTATGTTGACTAGGAAAGTTACATGGAAAATTCATAGGTTGACAAGTGGTAGATCCATACAATCCAAGTGGACTAATAACAGGGTGACATGTAGCAAAGATAATCCAATGAGAGGCTACCATGTGGCAGCCTCCCATTGGTTATTATCGTTTATGTATATTAAAATTTATGTATTGGATTCGACGGGGGTTGAACCCATGACCTCCCTAACCTTACTCGGGTGTCTTACCAATATTTCATATGATGAGTCTTATTAAGACTATGGATTTGATTATATTTGAGTTTGCATAAAAAAAAATTGGGCGGGAAAAAGTGTCGAGGGCCTGAGACCTCGACCCATAGCCCATGGTCGTTGTAATATTCCATATAACAATCGTTCTTATACTTGCAAGAGAGTTTAACCACATGCCATATATACAATATATGGTTTAATAACCATATAACAAAACAACGTATGAATCGGGGCTCGGTGGGGTTTGAACCCCTGACCTTCCAATCATATGTGCCAACACTTAACCAATTCCGCTACAAGAGCATGTTTGTTAGGGATCTGCCTAACCTTATAGTCAATTCCTAGAATGGAATATGGACGGGAGTTAAGAGTCCTGTGGCCTATATCAAAGGCACGAATCTCAATGTTTGCACACAAATCGAGGGTGCAGATCCCGTGGAGGCACTCTTTTTAATACAAGAACAGATTTCATAGTTGCAAAAACTACATAGATTTGTGTGCAATAGAGGAGGCCAAATATGGTGTGTCTCGTAAATAATGCCATGAGGTATATTAATAACACATAGGAAACTTGATACTCATTTTTCACGATTTTTCGCAAGGAATCCAACAGTGCATTTTGTCTCTGCATTTGACCAACATGTAAAAAGGTCATTTTAAAACACAAGCATTTGAGCATTAATAAAGAGGTCTCTATTGGAAGTGGACGCGGAGACGTATCCCAAATTGGGTGAACTTCGTTATCAAACTTGTGTATGTGATTTCAATATTATTGTTCATTTTTATGCTTAGTTATTTGCAAGTTATTTATCATTAAAGTGTATATGCTTAGATAAGTATTTCACATGTAATTGCAATCATTCAAGTGATCATTATTATTTTGAGGATCAAGTCAATGTTTATATGTATTTAAAATAATCAACATCTAAGGATTTTCAGATCAAGTGGTATCATAGCTAGTTTTGATGTGCATTTGCAAGTTTCTAATGTGAAATGAGATCCAAGAATTTAGTTGGTGAAGATTTTGAAGGCTCTTACCAAAAGGAAAATATGAGTAAATCTCTCATGAATTTGAGGTTGAAAAATAACATTAATCGGCAAATCCAGAGGGAGAATTCTGAGTTAAGAATGAAATTATAAGCTCTTGAAGAAGATAAGCAAAGTCTGCAAGATCAACTGATATGTCATGGGGAATTCCATAAAGGTATTTTTCATGAGTTGGAAAGAAAGTTGCAAATCAGGAGCCAAGTATAGGAACCATCAGTACCAATCCATGAAGATTGGAAGGCTGAGAATGTAAATTATTCAATCCAAAAGGGACTACCTCTTTCAAAAGGAATGATGGAGAAAGATGACGCCTCATATTATTATTTTTCCCGTCAAGATGGAGAATTCTTGGGGATATCTTAAGAAAGGAGAAATTTAGATGAAGAGGGCCTTCATAAATAGTTAGCTTTACCATGTAGTTCATAGAAAGGTAACATGTGTAAGACATCTCCAGAGAAATATGTGCATGCTACAAGAGAAGGATTGAAGACTTTTCCCACTAGTAAGTGGTCTAGATATCCATGTGATTCATGTGGAATTAGTAACAATGATGTGGATAAGTCTCAAACAAGACAATCTGTGCAAGATAATCCCTCCAAGAAGAAGGCTAAAGATAAATATCATTTCTCAAAGCAAAGGAAATGTGGGAATGATAAAAAGGGATCGTGATTCCAAGATGGGAACAAGACACTCTACTCTTATTGTAGTAAGAGTGGACATCATATCGATAAGTGTTGGACACTTTACCCGCACTTATGTCTGAAGCAGAATGGGAAATATGTAAAGGCACTTGCAAGAAGGCAAGAAGTTCTAGACGAAGTTAATGATCTTACTAAAAGACTTGAGAAAGAATACTTCCTAATGGTCGGTCCTGGAAAAGTGATATATGAATACATAGAGGAATGATTCATGGACAATGGCTAATATTGCAACATGAAAGAGATGAGATCAGTATTCATGACTTCCTTAGAGTCAAACACAGATTGGTATGTAGGATCTGTAACTAACACTAGACAATTAATAAGAGGGTATGGATATGTGAGATTCTAGCTCGAGTCGAGAGGATTTCTAGGAATAGAGAATACATTATATGTTCCAGACTTAAAGGTAAACCCACTCTCAATTGTGGCATTTAAATATGGAGGATATGTAGTTGCAATTATGAATGGTCACGTACTTTTGTATTCAAGTGAAGTTACTCCAGACACAGCAATAGTGCTTGGTGTTTGCAAGGAGAGGTTATATAGGTTACTGGGAAGGACTATAATTTTGTCTAATGGTTTCTTAGATTCAGCATCATATTTTGCATCATATTAAATGTCAGATTCAAGATCAGTGCCAAACTCACTGTTAGAGGTGGGAAGTTGTGAGACTCCTCCCAGTACAATGAGAAGAATGAGTCCATAAGAAAACCATCTAAAACTTTTGTTGTAAATATGTATGTTTGTAAATGTAATATGCATATGTAAATATCTCTTAAATTCTATCAAAAGTCTTGTAAGCCACTCATTGTAAATTATAAGAGTGAGAATAATTATGCAAAATTTCAATATTTCCACCATATATGTAGATAAGAGTGAGAGGAATTTTGTAAGAGAGCTTCTATATTTCCACCATATATGATGTTAAGAGCGAGAGGAATCATGTTAAAGGGATTTCTAGATAGCCACCTTACATATTTTTAGAAGTGAGAGAAATCTCTTTAAAGATATTTTTATATAGCCACTTCATTCTAAGTGAGAGGAATCTTGCAAAAAGGATTTCTATATAGCCACTTAGTTTTAGAGTGAGAGGAATCTCGTTATAAATATTTCTAAATCCTTTAGACAAAAGTATGGAAAATTTTAATGTCTTGTAAAGAGATAAAGAACTACATATGGAGTGAATTGTCTAAGTCAACATTCTTGATTCAGAAGAACCGAAGGTGAAGGAACAGAAGGATGTAGGAAGTTGGAACATGTAGATCGGAAGTGGAAAGGGCATCAAAGAAATGCAAAGATTTCTAGAGTTGGTAAAGGAGAAATAATCCTCTTCATAAATAAGAGGTATAAACGTGCATGCTATAAGCATCTTCAAAATACTATGTCATGTTCGTGTGGATGTATACCTTAAACAGAAGAAGGACAGGTACAGATAATAATAGTACAGGTCAAGTTGTTTCCAAGGCAGGAGAGTAATGGACAAGGAATTCATTCAGATACTTCAGAAGTATAGGAATAATGAGTCCAAAAGGGAAAGGCATAGATCGGCATTCGACTTGGTTTCATATTGTCCGAGATATACTATCTTCAAAAGAAGGAGAAGGGAATGGATGTTGAATATAGAATTCGGGTATTGCAGAGATTCAGTGAACATGACTTTTGTTGTCAGGGAATCTATGAGCCAGAACCAAAACTATTAGCGATAGTGATAGAGGTCGTAGTTAGAGACATGTTCCAAAAAAGTAGACAGAAGTACACTAATATAATACTTAAGATCTAAGATTGAAGACCCAATATGAAGACTAAATTCTAGAAGATTCAGCAAGATGGAAGAGTGATTTATCATCACTAAGTTGTTGGATATCTATACTTTTGGAGGTCCAAAATTTATTCAGTGGGAAGGTGTGATCCAGGAGGATCTAAGGAATGCTCATTAAGGTTCATAAGGATCTAGAATACTCATAGAGGTCCAAGAGGATCCATACAATCTCAAAATTCAAGTATCTAAAATACCCCTATAGATACAACAATAGTACAAGAACAGCAAGTCCAAAAGGTAAAAGCATAGATCAACATTCGACTTGGTTTTATATTGGCCAAGATAGACTATCTTCAAAAGAAGGAGATGGCAATGGATATTGAATATAGAATTCGGGTATTGTAGAGATTCAGTGAACAAGACTTTTGTTGTCAGGGAATCTATGAGCCAGAACCATAACTATTAGCGATAGTGCTAGAGGCCAGAGTCAGAGCCATGTACCATAAAAGTAGAGAGAAGTACACTAATATAATACTTGAGATCTAAGATTGAATACCCAAGATGAAGACGAAATTCCAAAAAATTCAACAAGATTTAAGGGTGAGTTATCATCACTAAGTTATTGGATATTTATAATTTTGGAGGTCTAAAAGTTTTTTAGTGGGAAGGTGTGATCTAGGAGGATCTAAGGAATGTTCATAGAGGTCCAAAAGGGTATGGAATGCTCATAGAGATCCATGAGGATCCACAAAATCTCAAAATTCAAGTATCTCAAATACTCTCGAAAACACCATCAATGCATAGAGCTCGGTGATATATTTCCAACGACGATACAGTAAGTCAAATGGAGCTCGTACGCAAAATTTATGAGTGTTTAAAGTTTGTTCAAAAGTCAAAGTAAAAAGGGGGAAAGGTGACATGTGGCATAACCATACAATCATACAGAAATGACATGGCCACACCCCCAAGGTACCATGTGGATTGACCATATGATGACTAGGAAAGTTACGTGGACAATTCAAAGGTTGACAAGTGGCAGATCTGCACAATCCAATTGGACTAATCACATGGAGATATGTGGAAGAGATAATCCAATGATAGGTTTCCACATGGAAGCATCCCATTGGCTATTATGGTTTATGTATATTAAAAAAAATTACGGGAGTCAACTTGGGTTGAACCCGCGACCTCCCTAACCTTACTCAAGTGTCTTACCAATATGCCACATGCTAATTCTTATTAAGACTATGGGTTTGATTATATTTGAGTTTGCATAAAATTTTGTTGGGTAGAAAAAATGGACAAGGGCCTAATCCCTCAATCTGTAGCCCATGGTCATTGTAATATTCCATATAACCACCGGTCCTATACTCGCACGAGATTTTAACCACATTCTATATATATAATATATGGTTTAATAACCATATAATAAAATAATGTATGAATCGGTGGTCGGTGGGGATTGAACCCCCAACTTACCAATCATATGTGCCAACACTTAACCAATTCCACTACAAGAGCGGGTTTGTTAGGGATCCGCCTAACCGTATATTTTATGTCTAGCACAGAATCTGGATGGGAATTAAGAGGCCCGCAACCTATATTAAGGGCATGGATTTTAATGTTTTCACACAGACTGATGGCACAGATCCTGAGGAGGCACTATGTCCAATGCAGGCACATATTTCAAGGTTGTATGAACTGCATAAATTTGCATGCAAGAGAAGAGGCCAAATATGGTGTGTCTCGTAAAGCATGTCATGAGGTATATTAATAGCACCTAGGCAACTTGATACTCATTTTTCACAAATTTTCACAAGGAATCCAACAGTGCATTACATTTCTGCATTTGAGCAACATGTAAAAATGTCATTGTAAAACACAAGTATTCAACCATTGATAAAGAGGTCTCTATTGGATGTGGACCCGGAGACATAGCTCAAATTGGGTGAACTCTTTTATCAAACTTGTGTATGTAATTTCAATATTGTTGTTCATTTTTACGCTCAATTATTTGCAAATTATTGAAGTGTATATGGTTAGATAAGTATTTCACATGTAATTGCAATCAGTGAAGCGATCATTATTATTTCGAAGATCAAGTATATGTTTATATGTATTTAAAATAATCAGCATCTAAGGATTTTTGGATCAATCCAGCTGACGAAATTACTTTAAGTCCAAATATGTTGTGAAACAACCCTCTTGATACATTCAAAAAAAGGTGAGCAAATAGAGGTTAACGAATTTTCTAATCGCCAAAATTAGATATCAGATAGATATGATTTTAATTAAATAGTCTAACTGGCATACATGTAATAGATGTTGGCTTAACTAAATCCCTCCAAAAGCGAATTTCAAAAGAGGAAGAACCCTTGCGTGATTATGATAGGAACAGTCTAGTGGTCAATTGTTGCGTGATGTGAGTGCATCGACTATCGAGGTTTGAGAGTCTTTATGAACTTGACATTTGAGCAAATACGATAATGTAGGAGTTGCACACCCCAGTTCATAAGTCATTTCAAGACCCGCATCTAAAATCTTTCCTTTCTAGAAATCGTCGTTGCATGATTGTATCCACTACTGTCTGAGACATTTAAAGATTAAAAAAAAATGGCCCTTCTCCTTTCTTTGAAATTCCCTTCCCAAGATGGAACTGAGACTTGAATGTTGACCTGGAATCCATCACACTTAGTTTGATGCCGTCTTCCAAGATCTGGGAGGAGACTAAACTTCATTCCACATAGTTTGCACTTGTTGCTTCAATAATGAATAAAAATTAAAAGTTTCTTTTCTCTGAGTTGTGCAAAAATCGTATTATAATTTGTGCTTCCTTTTTTTTGTTCAAATGATACAAACCAAGTAAGAAAGTTCCAAACCAAGAACGCTTGAGAATTGACATCGAGTAAAGAGGAGAAAAACTAGAGTTTAAGCGGAGATTGAATCTATTAGCGCATTAAAAGAATATGTTGTCACACTAACATTGTTACCATTTATGAAGTAGTATATTGCTAGATCAAGCTCGTAGTCTAAACTATCTATGGTCTGAGCGTATACACATTAACATCACTTTTTAGGTAATTTAATACATTTCAACGAGATGTAAAGGTATATAAAAGAATAATTTATTTACGTACAAGAGAATTTCATGCATAATCATTCTAACATCTCAGTCATATTGAATTCGATACAAAACTGTGAAAATATATATATATATATATATATATATATATATATATATATATATATATATATATATTACAACTCATATAATTATTATGTCGTGCAACTAAGCACATTTGTTCCATGCACATTTGACATACAACATCAATTTATAAACACATTCGGAAGCTATTCATTGTAAAATTAGAATTCTTTCTAACAATAATTTTAACTAAAATATTAAATATCGTAACCCGAAAGAGAATGAAATATGATGTTGATCTTAAATTTGGATTCTTTCACAATGTCTTTCTTAGTTTTCTAATCAAGACGGCTTTACCAGTACCTCCCAGCCAACGCTAGGGGTACTCTTCTTCCCCCTTATCCCCCAAGCCACAAAGGGGTCACACCTAGAAATTCAGATCAATAGATAGCTCAATCTTTCCTTCGCAAGGAGAGGCTTCCACCTCCTACACAAGAGTTGCAGCCCAACTCACACAAGTAAACCAGTCATAAGAAATTTTGACAGCATTTCAGTCATCCAACAATAGGGTCTTTTATGCCTTCCTCTTCCTTCTTTTATAAAACTTTTTATCATAACTCTTGTCTTTTGATGCATAATTAGATAATTTTTAATAATCATTTGAGAGATTATTCACCCTAAACACATGTCACTCTTCCCTCAAGTTGCACATGTTTATTTCTTTTTAATTAAATAGTTTGTTTTTTTTATTTTTCCTCACCTCCACAATTAGTTCCTAGATTTTCTCCTAGTTGTCCCATAATTTCCCCAATTTCTCATTTATTTTGTCTCCTAACTAATTTACAATTGGAGTTTGATTAGGACTCTTCTCTTAGTTAGGATTTAGAGTCTAGTTTGACTTAAAATTATAACTCTATGTTGACATCATATTTCCTCATGAAATAATTTCTTTTAATTAAAACGTATGTTGTTAATTTCATGCACACATTGTGCACTTGTCTTAAATTTTTATTCTCTTTTTACTAGTTTTTATTTAGTCTAAATTTCCCTTAGACCCAATACTATAAAATTTATTTAGGCATAAACAATTAGAATTAGATTTTATCATGTTTCCGGTTTATAAATTAATATAATTTATATTCTCTTTTCTAACAGTTCTAAGTATTCATTTTATTTTCTATGGTCTTATATATTTTTATTAACTTATTAATTTTATTCATGGGACATGCCCTTCAAGACACACCGACATGATCCAATGTATCACTTGCCTTTCTTTTTGTTGTCCACTTTTGACTTAGTTTGGAATTTTCCTAACGCTTAGAGTCAATAATGCACTTGTCAACCTTGTGTGAGACTAAGGGATTACTGAGGAATAAGGAATTTTCCTGATTGCGCGCCCCTCAAAAATCCTCATGAGAGACTATCTTAGTCTGCCCTCACAACATCGTGAACCTACCAGGAACAAGGTAGTCGTTAACCTTCATTTCAGGTCACGGCGAGAGTGCTATTAGGATATGACAGGGACGTTGCTACACCTCTCCCTAATCTATATTATATCTGTGTATGACCCCTTTACTACATATGTGATCTGGATTAGCAGCGTCACCATGCCTGCATCCACTGACAAAAATAATATTAATAACTCTTATACATGAAATCCATAGTTGAAATCATCATCATAACACATGCATAATAAAATCAAGTACTCATAATCAAATTCAATAGTCCACTCTCTTACTCAATCTGGAGTCCAAGGTATTATGTCAATTCCATCAGCATCCTCATTGTGTTATGTTTCATGCACACTCAGGAAACCTCGTTATAATACTTGTCAATATTATACATCAATATTAATAACATATCAAAATTTCAATACTTAATCATAGCACAAACTTTAACTCATAAACCAAATCAGTTAATCATATAGTACCATGTTTAGCCAGATCACTTGCACACAAGTGTCCTCAAAGAATAAGTCAATGTTATGAAAATGTGGCTAGTGAAATATAGATGTTACATACAACCCCTCTTGTTTTAAACTTTGTCCCAAAGTTTGTGCAATCTAACAATGAAAACACTAAATATAGCTTCTACTAATATATATATCAAGCTTTCAAAATAAATATGGAAATTGATGGCGCATCTCATGTGAGTCCTCCCAAGTGGCAAAATGTGGATTATAATTGTCCCACTAGACCTTGACCTGATCAACCAATCGACGTTGTAGTTGTCGAGTTCTATGGTCCATTATGTGGATTGGATCTGCTATGAGAGCACCCTCATCTAATACCTACAATGAAATCAAATAAATATCATGTGACTAATATGAAATATAATGAAGTAAAACTGAAACATGAAACACATCATGCATACGCCCCAAAGAATTAGGTAAGGCTAGTCGGTAAGCCACGGTTCCTTTCTTTTCTATAACTTAGAAATGTCCCACAAACCTTGGAGAGAGTTTAGAACCCTTTCCAAACTTAATCAAACTCTTATGCGGCTTCACCCGCAAGAACACTTTATCACCAATCTTATAACTACAGCCTATATGATGTGCATATGCATAACTCCTTTTCCATTCTTGTGCTTCCTTAATTCTTTTCTATCCTCCATTTCCTAAATCACTTTTGGTCCCACTAGGACCCTATATTCTATTTGATCCCAGATCAAAGGTGTCCTACATGGTCATCCGTATAGAAACTCAAAAGGTGTCATCTTTATCGAACTCTAGTAACTGTTATTATATGCAAATTCTACCAATGGTAAAAATTCTTCCCATCGTCTATGTTGATCCATCACATACATTTGAAGTATATATTCTAGAATTTGATTCATTTATTTTGTTTTTACATTGGTTTCGGGGTGATATGATGTGCTAAAATTTAATTGTGTGCCCAATGCCTCTTAGAAACTAATCCAAAAACGTTCAGTGAATATTGATCCTCGATCAGATATTATCTTCCTCGATACAACATGCAATCTTACAATTTCATTAAAAATAATTCTAGTTGTCAGGTGCTTGATATGTCGTAGGAACTGGAATAAAATGTGCACTCTTAGTCAAAGTGTCGACAACTACAAAGATAAAATTGTGTCTCCTTGTCATCAATGGAAATCCAACAATAAAATCCATCGATATAACTTCCCATTTCGATTTAGGAGTCGCAAGTGGTTGTAATAATCCCACTGGATGTTTATGTTCAGCATCCACTTGTTGATAGTCAAGACATCTAGCCACATAGTTACCTATATTATATTTCATTCCCTTCCAAAAGAATAGTGGTTTAAGATCTGCCTTCATTTTTGTGACTCCCGGATGGGCCACATACATTGCTCAATGAGCTTCGTTTAAAATTAATTTTTTCATTTCGTCATTTGGTGGTACATAAATTCAGTCATTATATCTTAGTAGTCCATCATTGTTCAAGGCATAACCCCCATATCTAGGTATCATCATGGTATCTTGTCTGATATTGTCTTTTACTTCCTTGTACCAGTTGTCATCCATCTGTAATGCTAAAATATTTTTCCTAAGGTTTTTTTTTAATGGTATTACTGAGAAAATGAGTGGTCTCTGACTCAACGCATCTACTACTCTGTTAATTGTTCCTTTAATTTATGTGATTTCAAAATCATACTCACTTAAAATTTCTGACCAACATCTTTGCCATGTGTACAAGTCACTCTGTGTAAAAATGTGTTGTAATCCATTGTGATCAGTTTTCAACTCGCATTTACATCCAATAAGGTAGTGCCTCCAAACTTGTAAGTCATAAAAATCGCTAATAATTCCAAATCATTTGTTGCTTAATTCACTTCATGAATTCTTAGTTATTCTTAGTGATAGCTCGACCTGTTTGCATTAGTACTCCACCCAATCCTTCCTTGGATTCGTCGGTGCAAACTATGAATTCCTTGTCCATATCATGGACCTTCAAAATCGATGTTGTTGTTAATAATTCCTTAAGATTCTAAAATGCTTCAGCGCATTTCTTTGACGATATGAATTTCTTATTATTCTTTTGCAATTTCATAATTGGATCAGCTATTTTTGAAAATCCTTCGATGAATAATCTATAGTAACTTTGTATCCCATAAAAATACGTACTTCTTGCACGTTCCTCAGTGTTGGACATTCCATAATAGCCTATATATTTGCTAGATCCACAGTGATACCTTCTCCAGAAATAATGTGTCCCAAATAGTGAATCTTTGTCTGATAAAATGAACATTTTGACAACTTTCTGTATAATATGTTTTCTCTTAAGCACTACAAAACTAATCTCAGATGTTTGTCGTGCTCCTCCCTTTTCCATGAGTAAATTAATATATCGTCAATAAATACATGTACGAACTTGTCCAAGCAATCCCAGAATACCCCATTCATTAAACTCATGAATACACCGGGGGAATTTTTCAAACCAAACGGTAATACGGTAAATTCGTAATGTACAAATCTTGTCTTAAATGTTTTTTTAGGAATGTCTTCATATTTTATTCGTAATTGATGATATCCCGATCTCAAATCAATCTTTGAAAACATTGTCTCTCCCTTCATTTGATCAAATAAGTCATAAATTCTCGGTAACGGTTATTGATTCTTGATTGTGGCTTTTTTTAATTGACGATAGTCAATGCAAAGCCTCCACGATCCATCCTTCTTTCTTACAAAAATTACTGGTGCACCCCACGATGATGCACTTGGATGTATAAGTCCCAAATATAATAAATATTTCAATTGCATATTTAACTCTTGAAATTCAGGTGTCAACATCCGATACGGTGTTCTTTCAATTGGTTATTTTCCAGGTTTTAGATCTATAGTAAATTATAATTCTCTATTTGGTGGTACACCTGGTAGTTCCTTAGGAAAAACATCAGCAAACTCCGATACTACCGAAAAGTCTTCCAATATTTATGTGTGGCCCTTTTCGTTAAGAGATAGAATGGCATACATCTTACATCCTTTGCACATATTTTTCTTCAATTGTAAGAAAGTAATAAATCTTAGCAATACTCCTTGGTTTCTTCCTACAATTACTCTATTTTGTCCTGAATCATCAATTAAGCTTAAACTTTTCATCTTGCAGCTAAGTATCGCATTGTTTGATTCTAACCAATCCATCCCTATTACAATGTCATAAGATCCCAAAGTTGTGACAAAAAGGGATACACTAGCGACGAATTCGACCAAATTAATTTTACAATATTTAACCTTTCCTCCAACTTTTTGCTTGGCTCCAGATGCCAATTCTACATATCTAAACTTGTCTTATTCGACTGCCTTCACCTTAATTCTTTTGAACACGTCACTAGAAATGAAACTCTCAGTATCTCATGGATCTATCAAAATACTAAATTAATGATCCGATATCATACTTGAAGTCTTGAGAATTGTAGATTGATGCTTAGCCTAGTGGTTATTCATTGTTGGATGAATCCTATGGGCCTTGCCCAGATCTCCTATTGTCATCTATCATGTTGATCCAGTAGCTCTCACCTTCTTGATAAGACAATATCTCTGATAGTGGGGCTCTCCACAAGTCCAACATTCGTTCTTAGGGTCGGTGCTCCTAGTTCCAGAGTAAGAATCTGTTGATCTAGGGTTCTAAGGTCTTGATTTGTTCTGTGAAATAGATCTAAATTCTTGCTACTACTAAGGACGACGTGGATACTGTTATGATGGTGCTCTATATGGATTCCTATGATTGGTATCCTATCTACGTGGTGTTGAAAATACATATCCTCTAGGTGTATCACAGTGCCTATAAGTTTTTCTAATAGGTGTTTTCTACTACGACGCTCTATGTGGAGTTTTTCATGTAAGCCTGGAAGGATTCCTACTCAAACCTCCATTGTTCAATTCCTCCTTGGAGATAAAATCCTTATGTGTTGCATCGTGCAAATTCTTAGGCATCAAAATCCTCACCTTAGCAGGAATATTGTAGTTGAGACCAAAAAAAAACTTATTCACCTCAGGGATGATTTTAAGGATGGAAATTTATATTAAAATGTAGAAACATGGGCTAATCTTACTAGTCCTTAATATTCAAAATGTAAAATGTTTGGCGATAGTTTTGTAAAAATATTCAAATTTATAAGGATTTTATATAGTTTCTATAAAATTTTGGTGATTTTTAAGGTAAAATAATTTTATTCTATGGAATTTGGGCGAATCGTTTTTAAAAAAAAATGGAAATTGGCAAATATTTTTTTAGGAAAATGAATGGAAAATTAGCCCAATTGCAAAATTTAGCCCCTAAAATAATCTATGATTCACCTTTAACTTTTTAGTGTTCACATGCAGAGCATTTCTGAGCAACTCCATAATTCTAGCCTCATAATCAATTATTGTACGACTGCCCTATCATAAAGCGTTGAATTCATTGAGTTGGCGCTCAATAAACTCATCATATAGGTACCTCTCTCAAAATCGTTCCTCAAACAATTTCCAAGACACATCTTCAATGGACATATTCATCTGTGGTAAAAGTGTCTTCCATCAAAGAATCCCACTCCCTTTCAGCTGGAAGACGACCATACAGACTTTCATGTTGAAGGCATAATCACGCAATGCAAAACATATTTCCATATTCTCCAACCAAGATTTGGCGGCTAATCCATCTATGGAACCCCAGAACTCGGGAAATTTTACCTTCTTGAATTCTCTATGTATACTACCACTAGCTATAGGAGGGTGTTGCAAACCCTCATTGGGTGCAAATCCACTGCCCTCATCATGATCAAGACGATTTATTAGCGCCTCTAACATCCTTTAAAAAGACCTCATCATACCCATGGCATCGACCACTGCAACATGCTCCTGTTGCTCCTGCTCGGTAGTATGTTCTTCTCCCTATGGAGCATATCCCTCAGGTGTGGATGTACTTGGAGGATGTATACATCTTCCTCCTGCACCCCTATGTCTACTAGTTCTTCGTCATCTAACCATGATACCTGCATAAAACAATTTCAATTATATTAGCGATATATCTTAATTAGAAGTCGTAACGAGCCTTGTGTCACAGAGTGGAAACCTGCTCTGATATCATATGAAACAACCCTCTTGATACATTCAACAAAGGGTGAACAAATACAAAATATAAGAATCAATATGATAATCATAGAGTATATATATATATATATATTAAAACTAGTCACAAAGAAAAGAGTGTTTGCAATTTGACAAATATTCAAGGTTGAAGAAAATCGTTCAGTAACTTATAAATACACGCAACTCCTTTCAACATCAAAAATCAATAATTGTTAATTAATTTAATACAATGCTTGCGCAAATTACAATTTCAACTTATCAAGAAACTTCTTGAATGTCTGATACTAATTTCAAAGGAACTATCTAATGACGCAATAGTGTAAAACTAAGGCATCTATCTAACTTACTTAAGGATTGCGCAAATTGTGCATTAATCTTATTTATGTCAACTGCGAATGTTGTACATTTAACACAAACAAAATGATCATGTCACTTGACTTTATTTGAATAGGCATGAGGTTCTAAATAGTTATGATTAATGCTTTCGCTTTGTTCTTTTAATAACATAATTATTATAACCATAATATATATAGAGAGAGAGTCGAAAGATCTAGGTTTACTCAATTCTCATTGAAAACCTTGGATGCTTTATTATTTCAATAACCCAATTAACATAATTATTGAAATTAGGTAAACGAACTATGATAAGTGATTATGATAGGAACATTCTAGTGGTCAATTTTTGTGTGATGTGAGTGCATCGATTGCCGAGGTTTGAGTCTTTATGCATTTGACATTCGAGAAAATATGTTAATGTAGGAGTTGCACACCCCACTTCGTAAGTCATTTCAAGACAAGGGATCAGGTAAGGAATCCATGCTATATACCGTATCAAACCCACGACAGGTGGTTAATAGCTTCAAGCAATTATAGTTGGGTTAACAAAATCCCTAACCATGTCACCTTCGCAAACCATTATGAGATAAAATTGTTGTCGGGGTGTATTAACTCTCTAAGGTTTCATAAAATCATAAAAGCACTGAAACATGAAGGTGGATTAGTGACTAAAGAAAGAGATGAGCCCACGGTTAAATTTGTGCGTATAGAAAAACCGGTGGCGCAGAAATGAGCATGTACGAAGACAAGCAACCCTCGTTTTTAATTGGTTTAATCACTTGCTAAATATAAAAATAATAAATTACAAGCCCTAGTTCTTCATTCGATAATCACAAGACAATACAACCTTAATATCAGCTTCCTTTGTGTCCCTTTTGAGATTGATCATCGGTACAGTAAGAGAATCAAGTGAACTTCAGGAAGAGGTGTCAACATAGCAAAAGGTTTGGCATCCACCATGGGAAAGCACTCTTGAGGCAAAGCACTTTCCTTCCAGAGCTGCAAGTGATCTTCTTCTACAACAAGATACTTGTGCAACAACAATAAAATTCCAAGCTAGTGAGCCAATATCTTATCGTTTTCAATTGAGAATTGGGAGAGCGAGCAGTCATTGCACAAGATTCACACACAAAGAATAGTTTATATTCTTTAATAGATAAATGGAGGTTACATATATAGCATGTAGATCACTGACTCCTAGCAATCTAGATCCTAAGAAAGTGGATCTGATTAGATAAAAATAGTTAACCTAGAAACTCACAGTTACAACAGCTGTAAGCATTATCTCATAGTTAACCTAGAAACTCACAGTTGCAATCATTGTAAGCATTATCTCTAACACCCTCCCTTAATGCTTACATTACAAATATCACAATCACAAATTACAAAACATAACAAAAGGTTACAACACAAATTTTGTCATGTTTGTCTCACTGGTCCTCACACGCAGTTACACCCATCTCTGAACTTCATAGACACGCTCTTTCTCTCCATCATCTTCGAGCTACCACTTCATACATCAAAAATACAACCGCTTCCGACCATCTTTGAAGTATCTATAGGATCGACGATTCTGAACTACCCCGAAGAATAGTCTCGATACTGAAACATTCAGTAATCGATCTTACAAAATGACCTTTTTTACACATACTCAACAACACAGTGATAACACGTAACTGATGATCTTGGAGCACCGAAATGCAACAAGAATCTATATCTTTTAACAGACTTTCCGACATACTCAAACCAGTAATGTGTTCTTTTGGCACCGAAGAACGTCAAGAACTACTGACTTAAATTATATTACTATGTTCTATGATTGGTCTTCATTAAAAACTCACAAGCACATAACTCTTCAAAGATTTCACACTTTGCACACCAAAGAAAAAATGACAAATTCCAAACATAAATCTGAAAGCTAAGAAACTGGACGGGTCAAACACACAACAGATTTTTCACGAACAATCTATGATCGTGTTGTGGCGAGGAGTGCATCACACAAGCCACGATCCCACTTGTCTTCAATCCTCTTCCTTTTCTCTTGATCCAGGCTAATCCGGATTTTATGAGCAGAACGAAATGAATACAGATTATTAACAGGTGCTTAAAACAAAATAACAGAGATACAGTAAAACTGGATTTCTATTCAATAACGAAATAAGCTGAAACTGTAAAATGCAGTGGAAACAAGCTTGCTGGAATGGTGGCGACTTATCTTTGAGAAGAGATGTGACGACAGTGCGAATTCGCAAGCAGAAGGTTACAATGAGGCTCTGAAGGCCTTTTTACAATAAGCAAGAATGTCAAAAACCCTAGACATCCAAAAACCTAACCCTAGGAGATGAAGCGCCAAAAGTCATGTGGGCCCCGTTTGGGTAAGTTAGTACATCAACTTCCCGAGGTCGTAACTTTTGCATACGATCTCTGTTTTAGGCGTGTGATAGCCCATTGGAAAGGTATAGTTGAGGAGATTCATTTTTGGGGCTCAATGATGCCATTGGATATAATTAAGGATCTCTATCTTGAAAAACCTTCATTTAGGCCCTCAAAATGGCCTCGGAAATTAAAACTGCTAAAAATAGTAAATTGTCAAAATTGTCAGAAAACTATTTTGAGCCAGTTGGAAAAGGTGGGTGGCCACTGATATCCATCTGGATCAATCCTCCCTCCTTAGGAAGCAATGGTCTCCATTGCATTGAGGTCCCCCATTAGATGAGGAAATTTATGCTGAATTTGGCCCCGAGTGAGCCGCTTGCCTTGTTGCAGGAGTTGCCCTGCTTTGACGACTCGATAAAGTTGGATCCTTTGTTGTCAAGTGCCCTTGATCTGTCTGTCCACAATCTGATCATTGGATGTATGTTGTATGCAGTCGGGGTTGAGCTCTATTGGTGTCAACTATTCTGCTACTTTTGAGGTGTCCAATAATGGTGGGAAATAAGGACGAAGGAGATCCATGTTGAACACTGGGTGCAAACCAAGGAAAGGAGGAATGTTGAGCTAAAAATCATTATCCCCCATGGCCTTGGTGATAGTGTACATCCCATAACGGAGTGGGCGAAGCTTTTGATGGGGTCTTGTAAGGTGTTCTTTTTACACGTGCAACCAAACTTTGTTGCCCACCTGAAACTTATGCGGTAGTCGATGTTGATCATGGCATTGTTTTTACTTGTCATTGGACTTTTGTAGGATATCCTGAACCTGTTGGCAGATGTGCTGGATCTACTCAATGAATCGGGTGGCTTTGTCAGCTTCAGTTGGAGCAAAAGTTGAGTCGGTCGAGGTGACCACAAGGGGAAGTGCAACATCTATGGGACCCAATGGTTGGAATCCCAACCCCACTTGAAAGGGGTTGTGGTCGGTTGAGCTATGCAGGGCTCGGTTGTAGCTATGTTGGACATAGGGAAGGATCTCATCCCATGTGTGAGGGTGCTTTGAATTATACATGTGAAGGATATGCACAATCATTCGATTTACAACCTCGGTTTGGCCATCTGTCTGGGGGTGGAAGGTCGTGGATTTGGTGAGCTTGGTGTCCAGCAGTGACCAGAGGCTTGACCAGAATGTGATGAGAAATCAACTATCCCAATCTAGGACAATGGTTTGTGGGATTCCAAAATGTACCCAGACTCATTGAAAGAAGAGATTGGCAGTGGCCTCTGTTGTGATGCTCTTCTTGCAGGCAACTAGAATCGCCATCTTAGAAAAGAGATCAACAACCACAAAAAGACAGCCATTTCCCTGGTTGGTGGATGGGAGGCCCGACATGTAGTCCATTGAGATGGATTCCCATGGCATGTCAGGAGTAGGAAGAGGGGTGTACAGGCCCTGTTTCTTAGTGGTCGGTTTGGCAATAGCGCAAGTAGTGCAGGACCTGATATACTTGCTGACCTCCTCTTGAAATTTCGGCCAGTAGAAATGTTTCTATAGCATTGCCACTTTCTTTTCGACGCTGAAGTGTCCTTCCACCCGACTGTAGTGGGATTCCCATATTATCTTTGCTCACTCACTTGATGGAACACAGATATGGCCCAGACGACACAACAACCCATCCTAAAGATGGAAATTATCGACAACTGCGTTTGCACCCAACATTTGGTAGGTGGTGGCGAAGTCAGGGTCTATCTCATAGAATTCAGGCCATCCAGATGTCTCATGGCCGCAAGATTCTAGCACCGTGGTGAGTGTCGCGACTGGTGGTCTGCTGAGGCAATCAGCGATGCGATTGGTGCTTCATGTTTTATACTTGATGTTGAGGTGGAATTTCTACAAGTATGTGGACCACTTTTGATGGCGGTCATTCTGCAATTTTCCCTGTGTCTGCATGAACTGCAGTGACTTATGATCAGTGTGGATGATTGTCTCCTTCCCAAGAATCTAATGTCTCCACTGGCGGCATGCTTTCACAATGGAGTACATTTCTTTATCGTAAGTAGGGTACTTACAGACAGTATCTGACAGTGTCTCACTATGATAGGCCACGGGGTGGCCATGCTGAGTGATAACGACGCCCACAACATATTTTGAAGCATCTATCTCGATCTCAAAGGGATGATGTAGGTCTAGTAGTGAAAGTACTGGGGATGAGCACAAGCATTGCTTCAAATCATTGAACGCTTGTTGTTGGGACCGGCCCCATGCAAATTTTTCCTTACCACCACCCTTGTTTATTTAGCTGAGGGCCCATGTAATATGGGAGAAACCCAACACGAACCCGCAGTAGAAATTGGCAAGGCCCAAGAAGCTTCGAAGCTCAATGAGTTTTGTTGGGGCTGGCCAGTCATGGATGACTTGGATGTTGGTTGGATCCACATGTATGCCATGTTGATCAATGATGTAGCCCAGGTAATGGACCTTTTCCATGCCGAAGGAGAATTTTTCCAAGTTGGTGTATAGCTTGTGCTATCGCAGGGTGTGCAGAACCTGTTGAATATGTTGCAAGTGTTCGACCCAAGTCTTGTTGTAAATTAGAATGTCATCCAGATACACCACTACAAAAGTATTGGTGAATGGTCGCAGGATATCATCCATCATCCTCATGAAAGTGGTTGGAGCATTTGTCAAACCAAAGGGCATGACCAACCATTCAAAAAGGCTTTCCTTTGACTTGAAGGCGATCTTCCATACATCTGTCTGTTCTATCAGGACCTGGTGGTAGCCAAACTTCAGATCAATCTTACTGAAGTATTTGGCCCCCGTGAGTTGATCAAGGAGGTCATCGATTCGGGGAATCGGGTACCGGTTTTTTACTGTGATTTTATTCAGAGCCCGGTAATCAATATAGATTCGTCAGGTTCCATCTTTATTTTGTACCAGCATGATTGGGCTTCTGCAAGGTGATGAGCTAGGGCAGATGTGCCCCTTGTGGAGCAGTTCTTGGATTTGTCGCTTGATCTCCTCATTCTCTAACAAAGAGCGACGATAGACTGGCCCATTGGGCAGTGGTGTATCGGGGGTCAGATCGATGGGGTGCTTGACCTGGCAGTGCAGAGGTACCCATGTAGGTGAGGAGAAGATATCTGAGTATTCTTCCATGACCTTATCTACTTGCTTCTGTTGTGTGGAGAAGTAGGCCGCAGAGACCCTAGATGTGGCTGTGATCTTTCACTTATTCTAAGAGCGAATCACAAAGAAGACAAACTTCCCCATTTGAGAGATGACCTTCCTACATTGCTTAGCAAAGATCAAGGAAATAGCACTAGTTGGGACTACCTTGGGTATCTTGTACAATTTCTAGTTCAAAGTAATAATAACACTACGAGGCCTAGACTCATATACAGCATGGCGTTTCCATAAATAAGGTTGGCCCAAAAGAACATCACAAACTTCGAGAGGAGAAACATCACACAATACCTTGTCTTTGAAGGGCTTGATGTCATACGATAGTCGGTACTATTGGATGACGCGGAGATCACTTCCTTGGCAGAGCCATCCAATGGTGTACGGTTGTGGGTGCGGCGTTGTTGGCAGGGCCAGCCGCTTGACGACCTCTGTTGAGATAAGGTTCTTCTGTCTACCGCTATCAATGATGAAGTGCAACGGGTTGCCTTTTACCGACATATGTGAATGGAAGAGGCACTCTCCTTCTTCTGGCTCGTCTTGTTCACCAGGCTGGAGCTTGGTGGTAGAAATGGTGGCACTAGGTCCCGCATCAATGATCCATCTTCCCCTTTCTGGTTCTATCTCAGATTCAGAATCTGCATCTGATTCAGAGGCTTTCACTTTGGCCACCAGCGATTGCTTTGAGCGGTAGTCAGTAGCGTTATGCCAAGGGCTCTTATGGAAGTCGCACCACTTCCCGATATCTTTCTTTGTCTTTCGGGTGTCCTTCTTTGCTTGCGGCTTGGACTAGTTGTCCTGATACTGTCCATCTTTGCTCTGTCCTTTGTTCAGTGGGTTGGGTCTGACCTTACTGGCTTTTTTTTGTGAGGGGTTCCCAGTCCCAAATTGTTGCGTCTTTTGTTTGAGCTTCTGCTCGGTTTTGACGGCATATCGATAGGTCGCGCCCAAGGATGAGATGTTCAGAAATTCCATTTTGGTCTTGATGTATCTATGCAGAGCACCGCGATACTTGAGCACCAGATGTTGCTCTGAATCTTTGATACCCAACTTGGTGCACAAGGTATGGAAGATATTTGTGAAATCTGGCACTGCTTGGTCTCTTTCTTGCCGCAGTGTGGTCCATTTGGTATACAGGTCGTCATAACTTCCAACAAGGTAGTATTGTTCCTTAATAGCATCCCTGAAGGACTCCCAGGTGTCCGTGACTGAAAATAATGAGGTTTCCTCTATTTCCTTTTGCTCACAGAAAGTTTCCCACCAATCTTTGACATGGGGAATGGCTTTGAGGAGCGCAAAAGTAATCTTTTCTCT